>JAVTVJ010001104.1:0-30534 GCA_034509425.1 Eopsaltria australis | reverse complement strand
GCTGTATTGTGACACAATAGTGGCTCTATTGTGACACAATAATGGCTCTGCTAGGACACTCTAGTGGAACTGCTGTGACACTAGTGACTGTTGTGATACTCTAGGGGTTCGAGAGTGATATTAAAGTGGCTCTATTGCGACCCTCTCTGGGCTCCATTATGACACTCTCTGGGCTCTATTGTAACACTAGCGGCTCAATTGTGACACAATGGTGTTTCTATTATGACAGTAGAGTGGCTCTATTGTGATACAAGTCGCTGTATTGGGACACTAACGTGGCTCTATTGTGACACTATGGTGGCTCTACTGTGACATAAAGGTGCTCTATTGTGACACCCTCGGGGCCCTATTATGACACTAGCGGCTCTGTTGTGACACAACAGTGTTTCTCTTTTGAGAGTCTAGTGGCTCTATTGTTTCAGTGGCGGCACTATTGTGACACCATAGTGGCTGTATTGTTACACAATAGTGGGTGTACTGTGAGACTAGAGTGGCTCTATTGTGACACAATATTGGTTCTATTGTGACACCATGGTGGCTGTATTGTGACACAGTAGTGGCTCTGTTGTGACAGTAGCGGCTCTATTGTGACATTACAGTGGCTCAGTTGTGACATTTCATTAACTGTTATGACACAATAGTGGCTGTATTGTTACACAATAGTGGGTGTACTGTGAGACTAGAGTGGCTCTATTGTGACACAATATTGGTTCTATTGTGCCACCATGGTGGCTGTATTGTGACACAGTAGTGGCTCTGTTGTGACAGTAGCGGCTCTATTGTGACATTACAGTGGCTCACTTGTGACATTTCATTATCTGTTGTGACACAATAGTGGCTGTATTGTGACACAATAGTGTGTGTACTGTTACAGTAGAGTGGCTCTATTATGAGATCCTAGTGGCTGTATGTAGACATGATTTTGCCTGTATTGTGACACAATAGTGGCTCTATTGTGACAGAATAGTGGCTCTATTGTGAGACCATGGTGCCTGTATTATGACATTATGGAGGCTCAGTTGTGACATTACAGTGTCTATTGTGACACTATAGCTGCTGTATTGTGACACAATAGTGGCTCTATTGTGACACAATAATGGCTCTGCTGGGACACTCTAGTGGAACTGCTGTGACACTAGTGACTCTGTTGTGATACTCTAGCGGTTCGAGAGTGATATTAAAGTGGCTCTATTGCGACCCTCTCTGGGCTCGATTATGACACTCTCTGGGCTCTATTGTAACACTAGCGGCTCAATTGTGACACAATGGTGTTTCTATTATGACAGTAGAGTGGCTCTATTGTGATACTAGTCGCTGTATTGGGACACTAACGTGGCTCTATTGTGACACCATGGTGGCTCTACTGTGACATAAAGGTGCTCTATTGTGACACCGTAGGGGCCCTATATGACACTAGCGGCTCTGTTGTGACACAACAGTGTTTCTCTTTTGAGAGTCTAGTGGCTCTATTGTTTCAGTGGCGGCACTATTGTGACACAATAGTGGCTGTATTTTGGCAGTCTTATGGCAGTCTAATTGTTACACTAGTGGCTCTATTGTGACACTGGAGATGCTTTATTGTGACACAATGGTGGCTACATTGTGCAGCTGCAGTAGCTCTATGGTGACATTACAGTGGCTCTCTTGTGACATTACAGTGCCTCACTTGTGGCACTACAGAGTCTCTATTGTGACACTATAGCTGCTGTATTTGACAGTCCAGTTGCTCTCCTGTGACAATAGAGTGACTCCATTGTAACCCTCTAGTGGCTCTATTGTGACACAATCGCGGATCTATTACGACACAATAGCGGCTCTACTGTGGAACTATAGTTGTTTCATTGTGACACAATAATGGCTTTATTGTGAGGCTAGAGTGGTTGTACTGTGACACTACAGTGGCAGTATTGTGACACTCTAGTGGTGATATTGTGACAGTAACGTGGCTCTATTGTGAGCCTAGAGTGGCTCTATTGTGACACAATAATGGCTCTGCTAGGACACTCTAGTGGAACAGTTGTGACACTAGTGACTCTATTATGGTACTGTAGTGGTTCAACAGTGATATTAGAGTTGCTGTATTGTGACACTCTAGGGGCTCTATTGTGACACTCTAGGGGCTCTATTGTGACACTCTCTGGGCTGTATTGTGACACTAGCGGCTCAATTGTGACCCAACGGTGTTTCTATTATGACAGTAGAGTGGCTCTATTGTGACACTAGTCGTTCTATTGTTACCTTAGAGCGGCTGTATTGTGACTCTACGGTGGCTTTATTGTGAGATAAAGGTGCTCTATTGTGACAACCTTGATACCCTATTACGACACTAGCGGCTCTGTTGTGACACAATAGTGTTTCTCTTTTGAGAGTCTAGTGGCTCTATTGTTTCAGTGGTGGCACTATTGTGACACAATAGTGGCTGTATTTTGGCAGTAAAATGGCAGTCTAATATTTACACTAGTGGCTCTATTGTGACACTGGAGATGCTTTATTGTGACACAATAGTGGCTGCATTGTGACACAGTATTGGCTCTATTGTGACATAACAGTAGCTTTTGTTGGACATAATTTTGCCTGTATTGTGACACAATAGTGGCTCTATTGTGACAGCATTGTGGCTCTATTGTGACATTATAGTGGCTCTATTGTGACACAATGGTGGCTGTAGTGTGGAGCTGCAGTAGCTCGATTGTGACACTAGTGGCTCTCTTGTGAGATAACAGTGGCTCACTTGTGAGATTACAGTGGCTCAGTTGTGACACTATAGCTGCTGTAATGTGAAACAATAGTGGCTGTATTGAGACAATAGAGTGACTCCATTGTGACCCTCTAGTGGCTCTATTGTGACATACAGCTGGCTTCACTTGTGACATTCATTTAATCTGTTGTGACACAATAGATGAGCTCTTATTGTGCAACACAATAGTGACGGTGTACACTGTTACAGTAGTAGCGTGGCTCTATTATGAAGTTCCTATTTGGCTGTATGTAGACATGATTCTGCCTGTATTGGAACACAATTAGTGCTCTATTGTGACATGAATAGTGGCTCTATGTGAGACCAGTGGCTGCCTTGTATTGATGACATTTTATAGTGGCTCACTTGTGACATTACGTGTCTTTTGACACTGTAGCTGCTTGTATTGTGACACAATAGTGGCTCTATTGTGACACAATAATGGCTCTGCTGGGACACTCTAGTGGAACTGCTGTGACACTAGTGACTCTGTTGTGATACTCTAGGGGTTCGAGAGTGATATTAAAGTGGCTCTATTGCGACCCTCTCTGGGCTCCATTATGACACTCTCTGGGCTCTATTGTAACACTAGCGGCTCAATTGTGACACAATGGTGTTTCTATTATGACAGTAGAGTGGCTCTATTGTGATACTAGTCGCTGTATTGGGACACTAACGTGGCTCTATTGTGACACCATGGAGGCTCTACTGTGACATAAAGGTGCTCTATTGTGACACCCTTGATGCCCTATTATGACACTAGCGGCTCTGTTGTGACGCAACAGTGTTTCTCTTTTGAGAGTCTAGTGGCTCTATTGTTTCAGTGGCGGCACTACTGTGACACAATAGTGGCTGTATTGTTACACAATAGTGGGTGTACTGTGAGACTAGAGTGGCTCTATTGTGACACAATATTGGTTCTATTGTGACACCATGGTGCCTGTATTATGGCATTATAGAGGCTCAGTTGTGACATTACAGTGTCTATTGTGACACTATAGCTGCTGTATTGTGACACAATAGTGGCTCTATTGTGACACAATAGTGGCTCTGCTGGGGCACTCTAGTGGAACTGCTGTGACACTAGTGACTCTGTTGTGATACTCTAGGGTTCGAGAGTGATATTAAAGTGGCTCTATTGCGACCCTCTCTGGGCTCCATTATGACACTCTCTGGGCTCTATTGTAACACTAGTGGCTCAATTGTGACACAATGGCTGTTTCTATTATGACAGTAGAGTGGCTCTATTTGTGATACTCCAGTCGCTGTATTTGCGCGACACTAACTGGCTCTATTGTGACACTATGGTTGGCTCTTACTGTGACATAAAGTGCTCTATTGATGATCACCCTAGCGGGCCCTATTATGGACACTAGCGGCTTCTGTTGTGACACAACAGTGTTTACTCTTATTTAGAGGTTCTAGTGGCCTTCTATTGTTTCATGCGGCACTATTTGTGATCTCAATATGGCTGTATTTTGTGGACACAATAGGGCGTGCTACTGTGAATAGAGTGCTCTATGTAAGACACAAGAGTGGCTCTATTGTGACAGAATAGTGTCTCTATTGTGAGACCATGGTGCCTGTATTATGACATTATAGAGGCTCACTTGTGACATTACAGTGTCTATTGTGACACTATAGCTGCTGTATTGTGACACAATAGTGGCTCTATTGTGACACAATATTGGCTCTGCTGGGACACTCTAGTGGAACTGCTGTGACACTAGTGACTCTGTTGTGATACTCTAGGGGTTCGAGAGTGATATTAAAGTGGCTCTATTGCGACCCTCTCTGGGCTCCATTATGACACTCTCTGGGCTCTATTGTAACACTAGCGGCTCAATTGTGACACAATGGTGTTTCTATTATGACAGTAGAGTGGCTCTATTGTGATACTAGTCGCTGTATTGGGACACTAACGTGGCTCTATTGTGACACCATGGTGGCTCTACTGTGACATAAAGGTGCTCTATTGTGACACCATAGCGGCCCTATTATGACACTAGCGGCTCTGTTGTGACGCAACAGTGTTTCTCTTTTGAGAGTCTAGTGGCTCTATTGTTTCAGTGGCGGCACTATTGTGACACAATAGTGGCTGTATTGTGGCAGTATAATGGCAGTCTAACTGTTACACTAGTGGCTCTATTGTGACACTGCAATTGCTTGATTGTGACACAATATTGGCTCTTTTGTGACACTCTAGTTTCTTTCTTGTGACAATAGAGGACTCCATTGTGACCCTCTAGTGGCTCTATTGTGACACAATAGCGGATCTATTAGGACACAATAGAGGCCCTTTTGCGGCAATAAGGTTGTTTTACTGTGACACAATAATGGCTTTATTGTGACACTAGGGTGGATGCACTGTGACACTACAGTGGCAGTAGTAGTGGTGCTATTGTGACAGTAACGTGGCTCTATTGTGAGCCTAGAGTGGCTCTATTGTGACACAATAATGGCTCTGCTAGGACACTCTAGTGGAACAGTTGTGACACTAGTGACTCTATTATGGTACTGTAGTGGTTCAACAGTGATATTAGAGTGGCTCTATTGTGACACTCTAGGGGCTCTATTGTGACACTCTCTGGGCTGTATTGTGACACTAGCGGCTCAATTGTGACCCAACGGTGTTTCTATTATGAAAGTAGAGTGGCTCTATTGTGACACTAGTCGCTCTATTGGGACACTAACGTGGCTCTATTGTGACACCATGGTGGCTCTACTGTGACATAAAGGTGCTCTATTGTGACACCCTTGATACCCTATTATGACACTAGCAGCTCTGTTGTGACACAATAGTGTTTCTCTTTTGAGAGTCTAGTGGCTCTATTGTTTCAGTGGTGGCACTATTGTGACACAATAGTGGCTGTATTTTGGCAGTAAAATGGCAGTCTAATTGTTACACTAGTGGCTCTATTGTGACACTGGAGATGCTTTATTGTGACACAATAGTGGCTGCATTGTGACACAATATTGGCTCTATTGTGACATCACAGTAGCTTTTGTTGGACATAATTTTGCCTGTATTGTGACGCAATAGTGGCTCTATTGTGACAGCATTGTGGCTCTATTGTGACATTATAGTGGCTCTATTGTGACACAATGGTGGCTGTATTGTGGAGCTGCAGTAGCTCGATTGTGACACTAGTGGCTCTCTTGTGAGATAACAGTGGCTCACTTGTGAGATTACAGTGGCTCAGTTGTGACACTATAGCTGCTGTAATGTGACACAATAGTGGCTGTATTGAGACAATAGAGTGACTCCATTGTGACCCTCTAGTGGCTCTATTGTGACACAATAGCGGCTCACTTGTGACATTACAGTGGCTCACTTGTGACATTTCATTATCTGTTGTGACACAATAGTGGCTGTATTGTGACACAATAGTGGGTGTACTGTTACAGTAGAGTGGCTCTATTATGAGATCCTAGTGGCTGTATGTAGACATGATTTTGCCTGTATTGTGACACAATAGTGGCTCTATTGTGACAGAATAGTGTCTCTATTGTGAGACCATGGTGCCTGTATTATGACATTATAGAGGCTCACTTGTGACATTACAGTGTCTATTGTGACACTATAGCTGCTGTATTGTGACACAATAGTGGCTCTATTGTGACACAATAATGGCTCTGCTGGGACACTCTAGTGGAACTGCTGTGACACTAGTGACTCTGTTGTGATACTCTAGGGGTTCGAGAGTGATATTAAAGTGGCTCTATTGCGACCCTCTCTGGGCTCGATTATGACACTCTCTGGGCTCTATTGTAACACTAGCTGGCTCAATTGTGACACAATGGTGTTTCTATTATGACAGTAGAGTGGCTCTATTGTGATACTAGTCGCTGTATTGGGACACTAACGTGGCTCTATTGTGACACCATGGTGGCTCTACTGTGACATAAAGGTGCTCTATTGTGACACCCTTGATGCCCTATTATGACACTAGCGGCTCTGTTGTGACACAACAGTGTTTCTCTTTTGAGAGTCTAGTGGCTCTATTGTTTCAGTGGCGGCACTATTGTGACACAATAGTGGCTGTATTTTGGCAGTCTAATGGCAGTCTAATTGTTACACTAGTGGCTCTATTGTGACACTGGAGATGCTCTATTGTGACACAATGGTGGCTACATTGTGCAGCTGCAGTAGCTCTATGGTGACATTACAGTGGCTCTCTTGTGATATTACAGTGCCTCACTTGTGGCACTACAGAGTCTCTATTGTGACACTATACCTGTTGTATTTGACAGTCCAGTTGCTCTCCTGTGACAATAGAGTGACTCCATTGTAACCCTCTAGTGGCTCTATTGTGACACAATCGCGGATCTATTACGACACAATAGCGGCTCTACTGTGGAACTATAGTTGTTTCATTGTGACACAATAATGGCTTTATTGTGACGCTAGAGTGGTTGTACTGTGACACTACAGTGGCAGTATTGTGAAACTCTAGTGGTGCTATTGTGACAGTAACGTGGCTCTATTGTGAGCCTAGAGTGGCTCTATTGTGACACAATAATGGCTCTGCTAGGACACTCTAGTGGAACAGTTGTGACACTAGTGACTCTATTATGGTACTGTAGTGGTTCAACAGTGATATTAGAGTGGCTCTATTGTGACACTCTAGGGGCTCTATTGTGACACTCTCTGGGCTGTATTGTGACACTAGCAGCTCAATTGTGACCCATCGGTGTTTCTATTATGACAGTAGAGTGGCTCTATTGTGACACTAGTCGTTCTATTGTTACCTTAGAGCGGCTGTATTGTGACTCTACGGTGGCTTTATTGTGAGATAAAGGTGCTCTATTGTGACACCCTTGATACCCTATTATGACACTAGCGGCTCTGTTGTGACACAATAGTGTTTCTCTTTTGAGAGTCTAGTGGCTCTATTGTTTCAGTGGTGGCACTATTGTGACACAATAGTGGCTGTATTTTGGCAGTAAAATGGCAGTCTAATTGTTACACTAGTGGCTCTATTGTGACACTGGAGATGCTTTATTGTGACACAATAGTGGCTGCATTGTGACACAACATTGGCTCTATTGTGACATAACAGTAGCTTTTGTTGGACATAATTTTGCCTCTATTGTGACGCAATAGTGGCTCTATTGTGACAGCATTGTGGCTCTATTGTGACATTATAGTGGCTCTATTGTGACACAATGGTGGCTGTATTGTGGAGCTGCAGTAGCTCGATTGTGACACTAGTGGCCCTCTTGTGAGATAACAGTGGCTCACTTGTGAGATTACAGTGGCTCAGTTGTGACACTATAGCTGCTGTAATGTGACACAATAGTGGCTGTATTGTGACAATAGAGTGACTCCATTGTGACCCTCTAGTGGCTCTATTGTGACACAATAGCGGCTCTATTGTGACATTACAGTGGCTCACTTGTGACATGTCATTATCTGTTGTGACACAATAGTGGCTGTATTGTGACACAATAGTGGGTGTACTGTTACAGTAGAGTGGCTCTCTTATGAGATCCTAGTGGCTGTATGTAGACATGATTTTGCCTGTATTGTGACACAATAGTGGCTCTATTGTGACAGAATAGTGTCTCTATTGTGAGACCATGGTGCCTGTATTATGACATTATAGAGGCTCACTTGTGACATTACAGTGTCCGTTGTGACACTATAGCTGCTGTATTGTGACACAATAGTGGCTCTATTGTGACACAATATTGGCTCTGCTGGGACACTCTAGTGGAACTGCTGTGACACTAGTGACTCTGTTGTGATACTCTAGGGGTTCGAGAGTGATATTAAAGTGGCTCTATTGCGACCCTCTCTGGGCTCAATTATAACACTCTCTGGGCTCTATTGTAACACTAGCGGCTCAATTGTGACACAATGGTGTTTCTATTATGACAGTAGAGTGGCTCTATTGTGATACAAGTCGCTGTATTGGGACAGTAACGTGGCTCTATTGTGACACAATAGTGGCTCTGCTGGGGCACTCTAGTGGAACTGCTGTGACACTAGTGACCCTGTTGTGATACTCTAGGGGTTTGAGAGTGATATTAAAGTGGCTCTATTGCGACCCTCTCTGGGCTCAATTATAACACTCTCTGGGCTCTATTGTAACACTAGTGGCTCAATTGTGACACAATGGTGTTTCTATTATGACAGTAGAGTGGCTCTATTGTGACACTATTTGCTTGATTGTGACACTAACGTGGCTCTATTGTGACATAAAGGTGCTCTACTGTGACACCCTTGATGCCCTATTATGACACTAGCGGCTCTGTGTGTGACACAAAGTGTTTCTCTCTTTGAAGAGTCTAGTGGCTCTATTGTTTCAGTGGGGCCACTATTGGTGACACATAGTGGGTGTATTGTACACAATAGTGGGTGTACTGTGAGCTGAGTGGCTTATGTGACACAATATTGTATCTATTGTGCACATGGTGGCTGTTTGTGACACAGTAGTGGCTCTGGTTGTGACAGTGCGGCTCTATTGTGACATTACAGTGGCTCAGTTGTGACATTTCATTAACTGTTGTGACACAATAGTGGCTGTATTGTGACACAATAGTGGGTGTACTGTGAGACTAGAGTGGCTCTATTGTGACACAATATTGGTTCTATTGTGACACCATGGTGGCTGTATTGTGACACAGTAGTGGCTCTGTTGTGACAGTAGCGGCTCTATTGTGACATTACAGTGGCTCACTTGTGACATTTCATTATCTGTTGTGACACAATAGTGGCTGTATTGTGACACAATAGTGGGTGTACTGTTACAGTAGAGTGGCTCTATTATGAGATCCTAGTGGCTGTATGTAGACATGATTTTGCCTTTATTGTGACACAATAGTGGCTCTATTGTGACAGAATAGTGTCTCTATTGTGAGACCATGGTGCCTGTATTATGACATTATAGAGGCTCACTTGTGACATTACAGTGTCTGTTGTGACACTATAGCTGCTGTATTGTGACACAATAGTGGCTCTATTGTGACACAATAATGGCTCTGCTGGGACACTCTAGTGGAACTGCTGTGACACTAGTGACTCTGTTGTGATACTCTAGGTTCGAGAGTGATATTAAAGTGGCTCTATTGCGACCCTCTCTGGGCTCCATTATGACACTCTCTGGGCTCTATTGTAACACTAGGGCTCAATTGTGACACAATGGTGTTTCTATTATGACAGTAGAGTGGCTCTATTGTGATACTAGTCGCTGTATTGGGACACTAACGTGGCTCTATTGTGACACCATGGTGGCTCTAATGTGACATAAAGGTGCTCTATTGTGACACCCTTGATGCCCTATTATGACACTAGCGGCTCTGTTGTGACACAACAGTGTTTCTCTTTTGAGAGTCTAGTGGCTCTATTGTTTCAGTGGCGGCACTATTGTGACACAATAGTGGCTGTATTTTGGCAGTCTAATGGCGGTCTAATTGTTACACTAGTGGCTCTATTGTGACACTGGAGATGCTCTATTGTGACACAATGGTGGCTACATTGTGCAGCTGCAGTAGCTCTATGGTGACATTACAGTGGCTCTCTTGTGATATTACAGTGCCTCACTTGTGGCACTACAGAGTCTCTATTGTGACACTATAGCTGTTGTATTTGACAGTCCAGTTGCTCTCCTGTGACAATAGAGTGACTCCATTGTAACCCTCTAGTGGCTCTATTGTGACACAATCGCGGATCTATTACGACACAATAGCGGCTCTACTGTGGAACTATAGTTGTTTCATTGTGACACAATAATGGCTTTATTGTGACGCTAGAGTGGTTGTACTGTGACAGTACAGTGGCAGTATTGTGACACTCTAGTGGTGCTATTGTGAGAGTAACGTGGCTCTATTGTGAGCCTAGAGTGGCTCTATTGTGACACAATAATGGCTCTGCTAGGACATTCTAGTGGAACAGTTGTGACACTAGTGACTCTATTATGGTACTGTAGTGGTTCAACAGTGATATTAGAGTGGCTCTATTGTGACACTCTAGGGGCTCTATTGTGACACTCTCTGGGCTGTATTGTGACACTAGCGGCTCAATTGTGACCCAACGGTGTTTCTATTATGACAGTAGAGTGGTTCTATTGTGACACTAGTCGTTCTATTGTTACCTTAGAGCGGCTGTATTGTGACTCTACGGTGGCTTTATTGTGACATAAAGGTGCTCTATTGTGACACCCTTGATACCCTATTATGACACTAGCGGCTCTGTTGTGACACAATAGTGTTTCTCTTTTGAGAGTCTAGTGGCTCTATTGTTTCAGTGGTGGCACTATTGTGACACAATAGTGGCTGTATTTTGGCAGTAAAATGGCAGTCTAATTGTTACACTAGTGGCGCTATTGTGACACTCGAGATGCTTTTTTGTGACACAATAGTGGCTGCATTGTGACACAATATTGGCTCTATTGTGACATAACTGTAGCTTTTGTTGGACCTAATTTTGCCTCTATTGTGACACAATAGTGGCTCTATTGTGACAGCATTGTGGCTCTATTTTGACATGATAGTGGCTCTATTGTGACACAATGGTGGCTGTATTGTGGAGCTGCAGTAGCTCGATTGTGACACTAGTGGCTCTCTTGTGAGATAACAGTGGATCACTTGTGAGATTACAGTGGCTCAGTTGTGACACTATAGCTGCTGTAATGTGACACAATAGTGGCTGTATTGAGACAATAGAGTGACTCCATTGTGACCCTCTAGTGGCTCACTTGTGACATTCCAGTGGCTCACTTGTGACATTTCATTATCTGTTGTGACACAATAGTGGCTGTATTGTAACACAATAGTGGGTGTACTGTTACAGTAGAGTAGCTCTATTATGAGATCCTAGTGGCTGTATGTAGACATGATTTTGCCTGTATTTTGACACAATAGTGGCTCTATTGTGACAGAATAGTGTCTCTATTGTGAGACCATGGTGCCTGTATTATGACATTATAGAGGCTCAGTTGTGACATTACAGTGTCTATTGTGACACTATAGCTGCTGTATTGTGACACAATAGTGGCTCTATTGTGACACAATAGTGGCTCTGCTGGGGCACTCTAGTGGAACTGCTGTGACACTAGTGACTCTGTTGTGATACTCTAGGGGTTCGAGAGTGATATTAAAGTGGCTCTATTGCGACCCTCTCTGGGCTCAATTATAACACTCTCTGGGCTCTATTGTAACACTAGCGGCTCAATTGTGACACAATGGTGTTTCTATTATGACAGTAGAGTGGCTCTATTGTGATACTAGTCGCTGTATTGGGACACTAACGTGGCTCTATTGTGACACCATGGTGGCTCTACTGTGACATAAAGGTGCTCTATTGTGACACCGTAGGGGCCCTATTATGACACTAGCGGCTCTGTTGTGACACAACAGTGTTTCTCTTTTGAGAGTCTAGTGGCTCTATTGTTTCAGTGGCGGCACTATTGTGACACAATAGTGGCTGTATTGTTACACAATAGTGGGTGTACTGTCAGACTAGAGTGGCTCTATTGTGACACAATATTGGTTCTATTGTGCCACCAGGGTGGCTGTATTGTGACACAGTAGTGGCTCTGTTGTGACAGTAGCGGCTCTATTGTGACATTACAGTGGCTCAGTTGTGACATTTCATTAACTGTTGTGACACAATAGTGGCTGTATTGTTACACAATAGTGGGTGTACTGTGAGACTAGAGTGGCTCTATTGTGACACAATATTGGTTCTATTGTGACACCATGGTGGCTGTATTGTGACACAGTAGTGGCTCTGTTGTGACAGTAGGGGCTCTATTGTGACATTACAGTGGCTCACTTGTGACATTTCATTATCTGTTGTGACACAATAGTGGTGTATTGTGACACAATAGTGGGTGTACTGTTACAGTAGAGTGGCTCTATTATGAGATCCTAGTGGCTGTATGTAGACATGATTTTGCCTGTATTGTGACACAATAGTGGCTCTATTGTGACAGAATAGTGGCTCTATTGTGAGACCATGGTGCCTGTATTATGACATTATAGAGGCTCACTTGTGACATTACAGTGTCTGTTGTGACACTATAGCTGCTGTATTGTGACACAATAGTGGCTCTATTGTGACACAATAATGGCTCTGCTGGGACACTCTAGTGGAACTGCTGTGACACTAGTGACTCTGTTGTGATACTCTAGCGGTTCGAGAGTGATATTAAAGTGGCTCTATTGCGACCCTCTATGGGCTCCATTATGACACTCTCTGGGCTCTATTGTAACACTAGCGGCTCAATTGTGACACAATGGTGTTTCTATTATGACAGTAGAGTGGCTCTATTGTGATACTAGTCGCTGTATTGGGACACTAACGTGGCTCTATTGTGACACCATGGTGGCTCTACTGTGACATAATGGTGCTCCATTGTGACACCGTAGGGGCCCTATTATGACACTAGCGGCTCTGTTGTGACACAACAGTGTTTCTCTTTTGAGAGTCTAGTGGCTCTATTGTTTCAGTGGCGGCACTATTGTGACACAATAGTGGCTGTATTTTGGCAGTCTAATGGCAGTGTAATTGTTACACTAGTGGCTCTATTGTGACACTGGAGATGCTCTATTGTGACACAATGGTGGCTACATTGTGCAGCTGCAGTAGCTCTATGGTGACATTACAGTGGCTCTCTTGTGATATTACAGTGCCTCACTTGTGGCACTACAGAGTCTCTATTGTGACACTATAGCTGCTGTATTTGACAGTCCAGTTGCTCTCTTGTGACAATAGAGTGACTCCATTGTAACCCTCTAGTGGCTCTATTGTGACACAATCGCGGATCTATTACGACACAATAGCGTCTCTACTGTGGAACTATAGTTGTTTCATTGTGACACAATAATGGCTTTATTGTGACGCTAGAGTGGTTGTACTGTGACACTACAGTGGCAGTATTGTGAAACTCTAGTGGTGCTATTGTGAGAGTAACGTGGCTCTATTGTGAGCCTAGAGTGGCTCTATTGTGACACAATAATGGCTCTGCTAGGACACTCTACTGGAACTGCTGTGACACTAGTGACTCTATTATGGTACTGTAGTGGTTCAACAGTGATATTAGAGTGGCTCTATTGTGACACTCTAGGGGCTCTATTGTGACACTCTCTGGGCTGTATTGTGACACTAGCGGCTCAATTGTGACCCACCGGTGTTTCTATTATGACAGTAGAGTGGCTCTATTGTGACACTAGTCGCTCTATTGTTACCTTAGAGCGGCTGTATTGTGACTCTACGGTGGCTTTATTGTGAGATAAAGGTGCTCTATTGTGACACCCTTGATGCCCTATTATGACACTAGCGGCTCTGTTGTGACACAACAGTGTTTCTCTTTTGAGAGTCTAGTGGCTCTGTTGTTTCAGTGGCGGCACTATTGTGACACAATAGTGGCTGTATTTTGGCAGTAAAATGGCAGTCTAATTGTTACACTAGTGGCTCTATTGTGACACTGGAGATGCTTTATTGTGACACAATAGTGGCTGCATTGTGACACACTATTGGCTCTATTGTGACATAACAGTAGCTTTTGTTGGACATAATTGTGCCTCTATTGTGACGCAATAGTGGCTCTATTGTGACAGCATTGTGGCTCTATTGTGACATTATAGTGGCTCTATTGTGACACAATGGTGGCTGTATTGTGGAGCTGCAGTAGCTCGATTGTGACACTAGTGGCTCACTTGTGAGATTACAGTGGCTCAGTTGTGACACTATAGCTGCTGTAATGTGACACAATAGTGGCTGTGTTGAGACAATAGAGTGACTCCATTGTGACCCTCTAGTGGCTCTATTGTGACACAATAGCGGCTCACTTGTGACATTACAGTGGCTCACTTGTGACATTTCATTATCTGTTGTGACACAATAGTGGCTGTATTGTGACACAATAGTGGGTGTACTGTTACAGTAGAGTGGCTCTATTATGAGATCCTAGTGGCTGTATATAGACATGATTTTGCCTGTATTGTGACACAATAGTGGCTCTATTGTGACAGAATAGTGTCTCTATTGTGAGACCATGGTGCCTGTATTATGACATTATAGTGGCTCACTTGTGACATTACAGTGTCTATTGTGACACTGTAGCTGCTGTATTGTGACACAATAGTGGCTCTATTGTGACACAATAGTGGCTCTGCTGGGGCACTCTAGTGGAACTGCTGTGACACTAGTGACTCTGTTGTGATACTCTAGGGGTTCGAGAGTGATATTAAAGTGGCTCTATTGCGACCCTCTCTGGGCTCGATTATGACACTCTCTGGGCTCTATTGTAACACTAGTGGCTCAATTGTGACACAATGGTGTTTCTATTATGACAGTAGAGTGGCTCTATTGTGATACAAGTCGCTGTATTGGGACACTAACGTGGCTCTATTGTGACACCATGGTGGCTCTACTGTGACATAAAGGTGCTCTATTGTGACACCCTAGGGGCCCTATTATGACACTAGCGGCTCTGTTGTGACACAATAGTGTTTCTCTTTTGAGAGTCTAGTGGCTCTATTGTTTCAGTGGCGGCACTATTGTGACACAATAGTGGCTGTATTGTTACACAATAGTGGGTGTACTGTCAGACTAGAGTGGCTCTATTGTGACACAATATTGGTTCTATTGTGGCACCATGGTGGCTGTATTGTGACACAGTAGTGGCTCTGTTGTGACAGTAGCGGCTCTATTGTGACATTACAGTGGCTCACTTGTGACATTTCATTATCTGTTGTGACACAATAGTGGCTGTATTGTTACACAATAGTGGGTGTACTGTGAGACTAGAGTGGCTCTATTGTGACACAATATTGGTTCTATTGTGACACCATGGTGGCTGTATTGTGACACAGTAGTGGCTCTGTTGTGACAGTAGCGGCTCTATTGTGACATTACAGTGGCTCACTTGTGACATTTCATTATCTGTTGTGACACAATAGTGGCTGTATTGTGACACAATAGTGGGTGTACTGTTACAGTAGAGTGGCTCTATTATGAGATCCTAGTGGCTGTATGTAGACATGATTTTGCCTGTATTGTGACACAATAGTGGCTCTATTGTGACAGAATAGTGGCTCTATTGTGAGACCATGGTGCCTGTATTATGACATTATAGAGGCTCACTTGTGACATTACAGTGTCTGTTGTGACACTATAGCTGCTGTATTGTGACACAATAGTGGCTCTATTGTGACACAATAATGGCTCTGCTGGGACACTCTAGTGGAACTGCTGTGACACTAGTGACTCTGTTGTGATACTCTAGGGGTTCGAGAGTGATATTAAAGTGGCTCTATTGCGACCCTCTCTGGGCTCCATTATGACACTCTCTGGGCTCTATTGTAACACTAGTGGCTCAATTGTGACACAATGGTGTTTCTATTATGACAGTAGAGTGGCTCTATTGTGACACTAGTCGCAGTATTTGGACACTAACGTGGCTCTATTGTGACACCATGGTGGCTCTACTGTGACATAAAGGTGCTCTATTGTGACACCCTTGATGCCCTATTATGACACTAGCGGCTCTGTTGTGACACAACAGTGTTTCTCTTTTGAGAGTCTAGTGGCTCTATTGTTTCAGTGGCGGCACTATTGTGACACAATAGTGGCTGTATTTTGGCAGTCTAATGGCGGTCTAATTGTTACACTAGTGGCTCTATTGTGACACTGGAGATGCTCTATTGTGACACAATGGTGGCTACATTGTGCAGCTGCAGTAGCTCTATGGTGACATTACAGTGGCTCTCTTGTGATATTACAGTGCCTCACTTGTGGCACTACAGAGTCTCTATTGTGACACTATAGCTGTTGTATTTGACAGTCCAGTTGCTCTCCTGTGACAATAGAGTGACTCCATTGTAACCCTCTAGTGGCTCTATTGTGACACAATCGCGGATCTATTACGACACAATAGCGGCTCTACTGTGGAACTATAGTTGTTTCATTGTGACACAATAATGGCTTTATTGTGACGCTAGAGTGGTTGTACTGTGACACTACAGTGGCAGTATTGTGAAACTCTAGTGGTGCTATTGTGAGAGTAACGTGGCTCTATTGTGAGCCTAGAGTGGCTCTATTGTGACACAATAATGGCTCTGCTAGGACACTCTAGTGGAACAGTTGTGACACTAGTGACTCTATTATGGTACTGTAGTGGTTCAACAGTGATATTAGAGTGGCTCTATTGTGACACTCTAGGGGCTCTATTGTGACACTCTCTGGGCTGTATTGTGACACTAGCGGCTCAATTGTGACCCAACGGTGTTTCTATTATGACAGTAGAGTGGCCCTTTTGTGACACTAGTCGTTCTATTGTTACCTTAGAGCGGCTGTATTGTGACTCTACGGTGGCTTTATTGTGAGATAAAGGTGCTCTATTGTGACACCCTTGATACCCTATTATGACACTAGCGGCTCTGTTGTGACACAATAGTGTTTCTCTTTTGAGAGTCTAGTGGCTCTATTGTTTCAGTGGTGGCACTATTGTGACACAATAGTGGCTGTATTTTGGCAGTAAAATGGCAGTCTAATTGTTACACTAGTGGCTCTATTGTGACACTGGAGATGCTTTATTGTGACACAATAGTGGCTGCATTGTGACACAATATTGGCTCTATTGTGACATAACAGTAGCTTTTGTTGGACATAATTTTGCCTCTATTGTGACGCAATAGTGGCTCTATTGTGACAGCATTGTGGCTCTATTGTGACATTATAGTGGCTCTATTGTGACACAATGGTGGCTGTATTGTGGAGCTGCAGTAGCTCGATTGTGACACTAGTGGCTCTCTTGTGAGATAACAGTGGCTCACTTGTGAGATTACAGTGGCTCAGTTGTGACACTATAGCTGCTGTAATGTGACACAATAGTGGCTGTATTGAGACAATAGAGTGACTCCATTGTGACCCTCTAGTGGCTCTATTGTGACACAATAGCGGCTCTATTGTGACATTACAGTGGCTCACTTGTGACATTTCATTATCTGTTGTGACACAATAGTGGCTGTATTGTGACACAACAGTGGGTGTACTGTTACAGTAGAGTGGCTATATTATGAGATCCTAGTGGCTGTATGTAGACATGATTTTGCCTGTATTGTGACACAATAGTGGCTCTATTGTGACAGAATAGTGTCTCTATTGTGAGACCATGGTGCCTGTATTATGACATTATAGAGGCTCACTTGTGACATTACAGTGTCCGTTGTGACACTATAGCTGCTGTATTGTGACACAATAGTGGCTCTATTGTGACACAATATTGGCTCTGCTGGGACACTCTAGTGGAACTGCTGTGACACTAGTGACTCTGTTGTGATACTCTAGGGGTTCGAGAGTGATATTAAAGTGGCTCTATTGCGACCCTCTCTGGGCTCCATTATAACACTCTCTGGGCTCTATTGTAACACTAGTGGCTCAATTGTGACACAATGGTGTTTCTATTATGACAGTAGAGTGGCTCTATTGTGATACAAGTCGCTGTATTGGGACACTAACGTGGCTCTATTGTGACACTATGGTGGCTCTACTGTGACATAAAGGTGCTCTATTGTGACACCGTAGGGGCCCTATTATGACACTAGCGGCTCTGTTGTGACACAACAGTGTTTCTCTTTTGAGAGTCTAGTGGCTCTATTGTTTCAGTGGCGGCACTATTGTGACACAATAGTGGCTGTATTGTTACACACTAGTGGGTGTACTGTCAGACTAGAGTGGCTCTATTGTGACACAATATTGGTTCTATTGTGCCACCATGGTGGCTGTATTGTGACACAGTAGTGGCTCTGTTGTGACAGTAGCGGCTCTATTGTGACATTACAGTGGCTCAGTTGTGACATTTCATTAACTGTTGTGACACAATAGTGGCTGTATTGTGACACAATAGTGGGTGTACTGTGAGACTAGAGTGGCTCTATTGTGACACAATATTGGTTCTATTGTGACACCATGGTGGCTGTATTGTGACACAGTAGTGGCTCTGTTGTGACAGTAGGGGCTCTATTGTGACATTACAGTGGCTCACTTGTGACATTTCTTTATCTGTTGTGACACAATAGTGGTGTATTGTGACACGATAGTGGGTGTACTGTTACAGTAGAGTGGCTCTATTATGAGATCCTAGTGGCTGTATGTAGACATGATTTTGCCTGTATTGTGACACAATAGTGGCTCTATTGTGACAGAATAGTGGCTCTATTGTGAGACCATGGTGCCTGTATTATGACATTATAGAGGCTCACTTGTGACATTACAGTGTCTGTTGTGACACTATAGCTGCTGTATTGTGACACAATAGTGGCTCTATTGTGACACAATAATGGCTCTGCTGGGACACTCTAGTGGAACTGCTGTGACACTAGTGACTCTGTTGTGATACTCTAGCGGTTCGAGAGTGATATTAAAGTGGCTCTATTGCGACCCTCTATGGGCTCCATTATGACACTCTCTGGGCTCTATTGTAACACTAGCGGCTCAATTGTGACACAATGGTGTTTCTATTATGACAGTAGAGTGGCTCTATTGTGATACAGTCGCTGTAGACACTCGCTCTATTGTGACACCATGGTGGCTCTATGTGACATAAAGGTGCTCTATTGTGACACCCTTGATGCCCTATTATGACACTAGCGGCTCTGTTGTGACACAACAGTGTTTCTCTTTTGAGAGTCTAGTGGCTCTATTGTTTCAGTGGCGGCACTATTGTGACACAATAGTGGCTGTATTGTGGCAGTATACTGGCAGTCTAATTGTTACACTAGTGGCTCTATTGTGACACTAGCAGCTCTATTGTGACACAATGGTGGCTACATTGTGCAGCTGCAGTAGCTCTATGGTGACATTACAGTGGCTCTCTTGTGACATTACAGTGCCTCACTTGTGGCACTACAGAGTCTCTATTGTGACACTATAGCTGCTGTATTGTGACAGTCCAGTTGCTCTCTTTTGACAATAGAGTGACTCCATTGTAACCCTCTAGTGGCTCTATTGTGACACAATCGCGGATCTATTACGACACAATAGCGGCTCTACTGTGGAACTATAGTTGTTTCATTGTGACACAATAATGGCTTTATTGTGACGCTAGAGTGGTTGTACTGTGACACTACAGTGTCAGTATTGTGACACTCTAGTGGTGCTATTGTGACAGTAACGTGGCTCTATTGTGAGCCTAGAGTGGCTCTATTGTGACACAATAATGGCTCTGCTGGGACACTCTAGTGGAACTGCTGTGACACTAGTGACTCTATTGTGATACTATAGTGGTTCGTGAGTGATATTAAAGTGGCTCTTTTGCGACCCTCTCTGGGCTCTGTTGTAACACTAGCGCCTCAATTGTGACACAATGGTGTTTCTATTATGACAGTAGAGTGGCTCTATTGTTACATCAGTCGCTCTATGGTTACCTTAGAGTGGCTCTATTGTGTCACCATGGTGGCTCTACTGTGACATAAAGGTGCTCTATTGTGACACCCTTGATGCCCTATTATGACACTAGCGGCTCTGTTGTGACACAACAGTGTTCTTTTGACCTCTAGTGGCTCAGTGTTTCAGTGCGGCACTATGTGACACAATCAGGTTTATTGCAGTCTAATGCAGCTAATTGTTACACTGTGGCTCTATGGACACTGAGACTTATTGCTGACACAATAGTGCTGCATTGTGACACAATATTTCTCTTATGTGACATCCACCAAGTTTTGTGGACATGATTTTTCTGTAGTGAACAATATACTCTAATTGCTGACAGCATTGTGCCTCTTTACATATTGGGCTCTATGTGACACCCAAAATGGCTGGCTGTATGTGAGCTGCAGTAGCTCGATTGTGACACTAGTGGCTCTCTTGGGAGATAACAGTGGCTCACTTGTGAGATTACAGTGGCTCAGTTGTGACACTATAGCTGCTGTATTGTGACACAATAGTGGCTGTATTGAGACAATAGAGTGACTCCATTGTGACCCTCTAGTGGCTCTATTGTGACACAATAGCGGATCTCTTAGGACACAATAGTGGCTCACTTGTGGCCCTATAGTTGTTTCATTGTGTCACAATAATGTGACACATTAATAAAGTGACACTAGAGTGGATGTACTGTGACACTGCAGTGGATGTACTTTGACACTCTAGTGGCACTATTGTGACACTATAGTGACGCTATTGTGACAGTATAGTGGCCTTACTGTGACCCTAGAGTGGCTCTATTGTGAGCCTGGAGTGGCTCGATTGTGACACTAGTCGCTCTATTGGGACACTAACGTGGCTCTATTGTGACACCATGGTGGCTCTACTTTGCCATAAAGGTGCTCTATTGTGACACCTTTGATGCCCTATTATGACACTAGCGGCTCTGTTGTGACGCAACAGTGTTTCTCTTTTGACAGTCTAGTGGCTCTATTGATTCAGTGGCGGCACTATTGTGACACAATAGTGGCTGTATTGTGGCAGTCTAATGGCAGTCTAATTGTTACACTAGTGGCTCTATTGTGACACTAGCAGCTCTCTTGTGACACAATGGTGACTACATTGTGCAGCTGCAGTAGCTCTATGGTGACATTACAGTGGCTCTCTTGTGACATTCCAGTGCCTCACTTGTGGCACTACAGAGTCCCTATTGTGACACTATAGCTGCTGTATTGTGACAGTCCAGTTTGTCTCTTGTGACAATAGAGTGACTCCATTGTAACCCTCTAGTGGCTCTATTGTGACACAATCGCGGATCTATTACGACACAATAGCGGCTCTACTGTGGAACTATAGTTGTTTCATTGTGACACAATAATGGATTTATTGTGAGGCTAGAGTGGTTGTACTGTGACACTACAGTGGCAGTATTGTGACACTCTAGTGGTGCTATTGTGACAGTAACGTGGCTCTATTGTGAGCCTAGAGGGGCTCTATTGTGACACAATAATGGCTCTGCTGGGACACTCTAGTGGAACTGCTGTGACACCCTAGTGGAACTGCTGTGACACTAGAGACTCTATTGTGATACTATAGTGGTTCGAGAGTGATATTAAAGTGGCTTTATTGCGACACTCTAGGGGCTCTGTTGTAACACTAGCGGCTCAGTTGTGACACAATGGTGTTTCTATTATGACAGTAGAGTGGCTCTATTGTTACATCAGTTGCTCTATTGTTACCTTAGAGTGGCTCTATTGTGTCACCATGGTGGCTCTACTGTGCCATAAAGGTGCTCTATTGTGACACCCTTGATGCCCTATTATGACACTAGCGGCTCTGTTGTGACACAACAGTGTTTCTCTTTTGACAGTCTAGTGGCTCAGTTGTTTCAGTGGCGGCACTATTGTGACCCAATAGTGGCTGTATTGTGGCAGTCTAATGGCAGTCTAATTGTTACACTGGTGGCTCTATTGTGACACTGGAGACTTTATTGTGACACAATAGTGGCTGCATTGTGACACAATATTGTCTCTATTGTGACATCACAGTAGCTGTTGTTGGACATGATTTTTCCTGTATTGTGACACAATAGTGACTCTATTGTGACAGCATTGTGGCTCTCTTGTGACATTATAGTGGCTCTATTGTGACACAATGGTGGCTGTATTGTGGAGCTGCAGTAGCTCGATTGTGACACTAGAGGCTCTCTTGTGAGATAACAGTGGCTCACTTGTGAGATTACAGTGGCTCAGTTGTGACACTATAGCTGCTGTATTGTGAAACAATAGTGGCTGTATTGAGACAATAGAGTGACTCCATATGTGACCCTCAGTGGCTCTATTGTCACATTACGATCTATTAGGACACAATAGTGAGCTCACGTTGTCCCTATAGTTGCTTCATTGGTCACAATTAATTGACACATTAATAAAGTGACCTAGAGTGGATGTACTGACCACTAATGGATGTACTTTGACACTCTGAGGCACTATGACACTATAGTGACGCTATTGTGACAGTATAGTGCCTTACTGTGAACCCTAGAGTTCCTCTATTGTGAGCCTGGAGTGGCTCGACTGTGACACAATAATGGCTCTGCTGGGACGCTCTAGTGGAACTGTTGCAACACTAGTGACTCTATTGTGATACTATAGGGGTTCGAGAGTGATGTTAAAGTGGCTCTATTGCGACACTCTCTGGGCTCCTTTGTGACACTCTCTGGGCTGTATTGTGACACTAGCGGCTCAATTGTGAGACAGCGGTGTTTCTATTATGACAGTAGAGTGGCTCTATTGTGACTCTAGTCGCTCTATTGGGACACTAACGTGGCTCTATTGTGACACCATGGTGGCTCTACTGTGCCATAAAGGTGCTCTATTGTGACACCCTAGATGGCCCTATTAATGACACTACGGCTCTGTTGTGAACGCAACAGTGTTTCTCTTTTGCAGTCTATGCTCTATGTTCAGTGCGGCACTATTGTGACACAATAGTGCTGTATTAGCGATAATGCAGTCTAATTGTTACACTAGTGGCTCTACTTGTACACGCAGATGCTTGATTGCTGACACAATAGTGGCGCATTGTAGACACAATAGGCCTTGTAACTTCTATTTCTCGCTTGGACAATAGGACCATTGTGACCCTCTAGTGGCTCTATTGTGACACAATAGCGGATCTATTAGGACACAATAGTGGCCCTTTTGCGGCAATATGGGTGTTTTATTGTGACACAATAATGGCTTTATTGTGACGCTAGAGTGGATGCACTGTGACACTACAGTGGCAGTAGTAGTGGTGCTATTGTGACAGTATAGTGGCTCTATTGTGAGCCTAGGGTTGCTCTATTGTGACACAATAATGGCTCTGCTAGGACACTCTAGTGGAACAGTTGTGACACTGGTGACTCTATTATGGTACTATAGTGGTTCAACAGTGATATTAGAGTGTCTCTATTGTGACACTCTAGGGGCTCTATTGTGACACTCTCTGGGCTATATTGTGACACTAGCGGCTCAATTGTGAGACAACGGTGTTTCTATTATGACAGTAGAGTGGCTCTATTGTGACACTAGTCGCTCTCTTGTTACCTTAGAGCAGCTGTATTGTGACTCTACGGTGGCTTTATTGTGACATAAAGGTGCTCTATTGTGACACCCTTCATACCCTATTATGACACTAGCATCTCTGTTGTGACACAATAGTGTTTCTCTTTTGAGAATCTAGTGGCTCTATTGTTTCAGTGGCGGCACTATTGTGACACAATAGTGGCTGTATTGTTACACAATAGTGGGTGTGCTGTTACAGTAGAGTGGCTCTATTATGAGATCCTAGTGGCTGTATGTAGACATGATTTTGCCTGTATTGTGACACAATAGGGGCTCTATTGTGACAGAATAGTGGCTCTATTGTGAGACCATGGTGCCTGTATTATGACATTATAGAGGCTCACTTGTGACATTACAGTGTCTATTGTGACACTATAGCTGCTGTATTGTGACACAATAGTGGCTCTATTGTGACACAATGATGGCTCTGCTGGGACACTCTAGTGGAACTGCTGTGACACTAGTGACTCTATTGTGATACTATAGGTGTTCGAGAGTGATATTAAAGTGGCTCTATTGCGACCCTCTCTGGGCTCCATTATGACACTCTCTGGGCTCTATTGTGACACTAGCGGCTCAATTGTGAGACAACGGTGTTTCTATTATGACAGTAGAGTGGCTCTATTGTGACTCTAGTCGCTCTTTTGGGACACTAACGTAGCTCTATTGTGACACCATGGTGGCTCTACTGTGCCATAAAGGTGCTCTATTGTGACACCCTTGATGCCCTATTATGACACTAGCGGCTCTGTTGTGACACAACAGTGTTTCTCTTTTGAGAGTCTAGTGGCTCTATTGTTTCAGTGGCGGCACTATTGTGACACAATAGTGGCTGTATTGTGGCAGTCTAATGGCTGTCTAATTGTTACACTAGTGGCTCTATTGTGACTCTGGAGATGCTTTATTGTGACACAATAGTGGCTGCATTGTGACACAATATTGGCTCTATTGTGACATCACAGTAGCTTTTGTTGGACATGATTTGGCCTGTATTGTGACACAATAGTGGCTCTATTGTGACAGCATTGTGTCTCTCTTGTGACATTATAGTGGCTCTATTGTGACACAATGGTGGCTGTATTGTGGAGCTGCAGTAGCTCGATTGTGACACTAGTGGCTCTCTTGTGAGATAACAGTGGCTCACTTGTGAGATTACAGTGGCTCACTTGTGACACTATAGCTGCTGTAATGTGACACAATAGTGGCTGTATTGAAACAATAGAGTGACTCCATTGTGACCCTCTAGTGGCTCTATTGTGACACAATAGCGGCTCTATTGTGACATTACAGTGGCTCACTTGTGACATTTCAGTATCTGTTGTGACACAATAGTGGTTGTATTGTGACACAATAGTGGGTGTACTGTTACAGTAGAGTGGCTCTATTATGAGATCCTAGGGACTGTATGTAGACATGATTGTGCCTGTATTGTGACACAATAGTGGCTCTATTGTGAGACCACGGTGCCTGTATTGTGACATTATAGAGGCTCACTTGTGACATTACAGTGTCTATTGTGACACTATAGCTGCTGTATTGTGACACAATAGTGGCTCTATTGTGACACAATATTGGCTCTACTGGGACACTCTAGTGGAACTGCTGTGACACTAGTGACTCTGTTGTGATACTATAGGTGTTCGAGAGTGATATTAAAGTGGCTGTATTGCGACCCTCTCTGGGCTCCATTATGACACTCTCTGGGCTGTATTGTAACACTAGCGGCTCAATTGTGACACAATGGTGTTTCTATTATGACAGTAGAGTTGCTCTATTGTGACACTAGTCGCTCTATTGCGACACCATGGTGGCTCTATTGTGACATAAAGTTGCTCTATTGTGACACCCTTGATGCCCTATTATGACACTAGCGGCTCTGTTGTGACACAACAGTGTTTCTCTTTTGACAGTCTAGTGGCTCTATTGTTTCAGTGGCGGCACTATTGTGACACAACAGTGGCTGTATTGTGGCAGTCTAATGGCAGTCTAATTGTTACACTAGTGGCTCTATTGTGACACTAGCAGCTCTATTGTGACACAATGGTGGCTACGTTGTGCAGCTGCAGTAGCTCTATGGTGACATTACAGTGGCTCTCTTGTGACATTACAGTGCCTCACTTGTGGCACTACAGAGTCTCTATTGTGACACTATAGCTGCTGTATTGTGACAGTCCAGTTGCTCTCTTGTGACAATAGAGTGACTCCATTGTAACCCTCTAGTGGCTCTATTGTGACACAATCGCGGATCTATTACGACACAATAGCGGCTCTACTGTGGAACTATAGTTGTTTCATTGTGACACAATAATGGCTTTATTGTGAGGCTAGAGTGGTTGTACTGTGACACTACAGTGGCAGTATTGTGACACTCTAGTGGTGCTATTGTGACAGTAACGTGGCTCTATTGTGAGCCTAGAGTGGCTCTATTGTGACACAATAATGGCTCTGCTGGGACACTCTAGTGGAACTGCTGTGACACTCTAGTGGAACTGCTGTGACACTAGAGACTCTATTGTGATACTATAGTGGTTCGAGAGTGATATTAAAGTGGCTCTATTGCGACACTCTAGGGGCTCTGTTGTAACACTAGCGGCTCAGTTGTGACACAATGGTGTTTCTATTATGACAGTAGAGTGGCTCTATTGTTACATCAGTCGCTCTATTGTTACCTTAGAGTGGCTCTATTGTGTCACCATGGTGGCTCTACTGTGACATAAAGGTGCTCTATTGTGACACCCTTGATGCCCTATTATGACACCAGCGGCTCTGTTGTGACACAACAGTGTTTCTCTTTTGACAGTCTAGTGGCTCTATTGTTTCAGTGGCGGCACTATTGTGACACAATAGTGGCTGTATTGTGGCAGTCTAATGGTAGTCTAATTGTTACACTGGTGGCTCTATTGTGACACTGGAGACTTTATTGTGACACAATAGTGGCTGCATTGTGACACAATATTGGCTCTATAGTGACATCACAGTAGCTTTTGTTGGACATGATTTTGCCTGTATTGTGACACAATAGTGGCTCTATTGTGACAGCATTGTGGCCCTCTTGTGACATTATAGTGGCTCTATTGTGACACAATGGTGGCTGTATTGTGGAGCTGCAGTAGCTCGATTGTGACACTAGAGGCTCTCTTGTGAGATAACAGTGGCTCACTTGTGAGATTACAGTGGCTCAGTTGTGACACTATAGCTGCTGTATTGTGACACAATAGTGGCTGTATTGAGACAATAGAGTGACTCCATTGTGACCCTCTAGTGGCTCTATTGTGACACAATAGCGGATCTATTAGGACACAATAGTGGCT
The DNA here is from genome assembly GCA_034509425.1 of Eopsaltria australis. Classification (NCBI taxonomy): domain Eukaryota; kingdom Metazoa; phylum Chordata; class Aves; order Passeriformes; family Petroicidae; genus Eopsaltria; species Eopsaltria australis. The sequence goes on along the minus strand of JAVTVJ010001104.1, from coordinate 3,501 downwards.
CACGTGTGGCCCTATAGTTGTTTCATTGTGTCACAATAATGTGACACATTAATAAAGTGACACTAGAGTGGATGTACTGTGACACTGCAGTGGATGTACTTTGACACTCTAGTGGCACTATTGTGACACTATAGTGACGCTATTGTGACAGTATAGTGGCCTTACTGTGACCCTAGAGTGGCTCTATTGTGAGCCTGGAGTGGCTTGACTGTGACACAATAATGGCTCTGCTGGGACACTCTAGTGGAACTGTTGCAACACTAGTGACTCTATTGTGATACTATAGGGGTTCGAGAGTGATTTTAAAGTGGCTCTATTGCGACACTCTCTGGGCTCCTTTGTGACACTCTCTGGGCTGTATTGTGACACTAGCGGCTCAATTGTGAGACAACGGTGTTTCTATTATGACAGTAGAGTGGCTCTATTGTGACTCTAGTCGCTCTATTGGGACACTAACGTGGCTCTAATGTGACACCATGGTGGCTCTACTGTGCCATAAAGGTGCTCTATTGTGACACCCTTGATGCCCTATTATGACACTAGCGGCTCTGTTGTGACGCAACAGTGTTTCTCTTTTGAGAGTCTAGTGGCTCTATTGTTTCAGTGGCGGCACTATTGTGACACAATAGTGGCTGTATTGTGGCAGTCTAATGGCAGTCTAATTGTTACACTAGTGGCTCTATTGTGACACTAGCAGCTCTATTGTGACACAATGGTGGCTACATTGTGCAGCTGCAGTAGCTCTCTGGTGACATTACAGTGGCTCTCTTGTGACATTACAGTGCCTCACTTGTGGCACTACAGAGTCTCTATTGTGACACTATAGCTGCTGTATTGTGACAGTCCAGTTGCTCTCTTGTGACAATAGAGTGACTCCATTGTAACCCTCTAGTGGCTCTATTGTGACACAATCGCGGATCTATTACGACACAATAGCGGCTCTACTGTGGAACTATAGTTGTTTCATTGTGACACAATAATGGCTTTATTGTGAGGCTAGAGTGGTTGTACTGTGACACTACAGTGGCAGTATTGTGACACTCTAGTGGTGCTATTGTGACAGTAACGTGGCTCTATTGTGAGCCTAGAGTGGCTCTATTGTGACACAATAATGGCTCTGCTGGGACACTCTAGTGGAACTGCTGTGACACTCTAGTGGAACTGCTGTGACACTAGAGACTCTATTGTGATACTATAGTGGTTCGAGAGTGATATTAAAGTGGCTCTATTGCGACACTCTAGGGGCTCTGTTGTAACACTAGCGGCTCAGTTGTGACACAATGGTGTTTCTATTATGACAGTAGAGTGGCTCTATTGTTACATCAGTCGCTCTATTGTTACCTTAGAGTGGCTCTATTGTGTCACCATGGTGGCTCTACTGTGACATAAAGGTGCTCTATTGTGACACCCTTGATGCCCTATTATGACACTAGCGGCTCTGTTGTGACACAACAGTGTTTCTCTTTTGACAGTCTAGTGGCTCTATTGTTTCAGTGGCGGTTCTATTGTGACACAGTAGTGGCTGTATTTTGGCAGTCTAATGGCAGTCTAATTGTTACACTGGTGGCTCTATTGTGACACTGGAGATGCTTGATTGTGACACAATAGTGGCTACATTGTGACACAATATTGGCTCTATTGTGACATCACAGTAGCTTTTGTTGGACATGATTTTGCCTGCATTGTGACACAATAGTGACTCTATTGTGACAGCATTGTGGCTCTCTTGTGACATTATTGTGGCTCTATTGTGACACAATGGTGGCTGTATTGTGGAGCTGCAGTCGCTCGATTGTGACACTAGAGGCTCTCTTGTGAGATAACAGTGGCTCACTTGTGAGATTACAGTGGCTCAGTTGTGACACTATAGCTGCTGTATTGTGACACAATAGTGGCTGTATTGAGACAATAGAGTGACTCCATTGTGACCCTCTGGTGGCTCTATTGTGACACAATAGCGGATCTATTAGGACACAATAGTGGCTGACGTGTGGCCCTATAGTTGTTTCATTGTGTCACAATAATGTGACACATTAATAAAGTGACACTAGAGTGGATGTACTGTGACACTGCAGTGGATGTACTTTGACACTCTAGTGGCACTATTGTGACACTATAGTGATGCTATTGTGACAGTATAGTGGCCTTACTGTGACCCTAGAGTGGCTCTATTGTGAGCCTGGAGTGGCTTGACTGTGACACAATAATGGCTCTGCTGGGACACTCTAGTGGAACTGTTGCAACACTAGTGACTCTATTGTGATACTATAGGGGTTCGAGAGTGATATTAAAGTGGCTCTATTGCGACACTCTCTGGGCTCCTTTGTTACACTCTCTGGGCTCTATTGTGACACTAGCGGCTCAATTGTGAGACAACGGTGTTTCTATTATGGCAGTAGAGTGGCTCGATTGTGACACTAGTCGCTCTATTGGGACACTAACGTGGCTCTATTGTGACACCATGGTGGCTCTACTGTGCCATAAAGGTGCTCTATTGTGACACCCTAGAGGCCCTATTATGACACTAGCGGCTCTGTTGTGATGCAACAGTGTTTCTCTTTTGAGAGTCTAGTGGCTCTATTGTTTCAGTGGCGGCACTATTGTGACACAATAGTGGCTGTATTGTGGCAGTATAATGGCAGTCTAATTGTTACACTAGTGGCTCTATTGTGACACTGGAGATGCTCTATTGTGACACAATGGTGGCTACATTGTGCAGCTGCAGTAGCTCTGTAATTTGACATTACAGTGGCTCTCTTTGTGACATTACAGTGCCTCACTTGTGGCACTACAGAGTCTCTATTGTGACACTATAGCTGCTGTATTGTGACAGTCAGTTTCTCTCTTGTGACAATAGGTGACTCCATTGTAACCCTCTAGTGGCTCTATTGTGACACAATCAGGATCTGTCGGTACAATGGTGAAATACTGTGGAACTATAGTTGTTTTCGATGACACAATAAGAAAGCTGTTGTGGCTAAAATTCAGTTGTACTGTGACACTACAGTGGCAGTATACTGACACTCTAGTGGTGCTATTGTGACAGTAACGTGGCTCTATTGTGAGCCTAGAGTGGCTCTATTGTGACACAATAATGGCTCTGCTGGGACACTCTAGTGGAACTGCTGTGACACCCTAGTGGAACTGCTGTGACACTAGAGGCTCTATTGTGATACTATAGTGGTTCGAGAGTGATATTAAAGTGGCTCTTTTGCGACACTCTAGGGGCTCTGTTGTAACACTAGCGGCTCAGTTGTGACACAATGGTGTTTCTATTGTGACAGTAGAGTGGCTCTATTGTTACATCAGTCGCTCTATTGTTACCTTAGAGTGGCTCTATTGTGTCACCATGGTGGCTCTACTGTGACATAAAGGTGCTCTATTGTGACACCCTTGATGCCCTATTATGACACTAGCGGCTCTGTTGTGACACAACAGTGTTTCTCTTTTGACAGTCTAGTGGCTCTATTGTTTCAGTGGCAGCACTATTGTGACACAATA
>JAVTVJ010001103.1:0-264789 GCA_034509425.1 Eopsaltria australis | reverse complement strand
GACACAGCAATGTGCTGGAACTCATTCGATGTTAAGTGTAGTGCAAAACTTGTAACAATGTCATACCTGAATTTTCTTGTCAAGTCCGGAATGTCTATGTGCGTCGCAAAGTCCTTCTCTCCGCCAGCGTTTAATTTGTTTGTTCCGGAGCGCGGCACTGCTCCGCCCTCCCACTCCCGTTTCCCGACGTCTGCGCTGGAGCCGGGTACTGCTGCCCCCACCATGGAAACATGGGTGGATAAGGTCCCCATTGCGGTGTCATCTGGGGTACCATGGCATTCTGTGGTTGTTGCTGGACTGAAACACTCGGAGAAGGCTTAGTATTAACGTTACTTTGTTGGATGGACTTGTTAGCTTTTGGGTTCTTGCATTCTCGAGAAAAATGGCCTAATTTACCACAATTATAGCATATCAGTTTATCACGAGTGCCCACAGCAGCTGCAAAGAGATCTTTTCGTCGTCTGTTATCAGGTTCTAATTTCGCTCTGATTTCTGAACAACGCTCAGTAATCAAATCTATGGTGGGAGGGGGTTCCACTGGTAATGAATCAATGACACGTTTACAATCTTCATTAGCATTCTGGCGAACTAATTCTAGTAATATTTCTTTCAACATTTTGGGATCTGTGATGGTCCTAGACATGGCTTCTCTGAGGCGGTCCACAAACACTCCAAAGTTCTCATCAGGCCCTTGCCTAATTTCTGTATAACTTTTAATAGGACCCATCACGACTGGAATGCTGAACAAAATTCTTTTTGCTATATTTTGAACATCCACTAGAACATTTTCAGGAACATTTGTAGCTTGATCTATTGGTTTCACATAATTCCCCTCTCCTACTAGATGGTCCATAGTTAGATTTGCTTTGTTAGGGTCAGTTTTGTACATGTCTCGTAATTTCTGCACTTCTCTTTTCCATTTCTGCTCCCAAACTCCAAATTGGCTTTCCGTTAACAAACTTGCCATTAACACCTTAATATCTTTTGGAACAAGAACTGAGGATTCAAAGGTCGCATTCACCAATCCCTTAAAGTATCCAGAATCACGGCCAAATTCTTTGCCAGCCTTACAGATATCTTTAATTGTCCACTGGGGAAGTGGATCCCATCGTGGATTGGCCCCCATCCTATTATATGTGATCGGCGCCACAAGTGGTGCCGCTGCCGGCCTCCCCCCTTCCGATCCAGGTCCGTGGGACCCGGAATCTGGACCGTGGGAAAACGGAGGAGGGGTGGGGCTAGGAATGGGCGGGATTGGTGGAGGCGGGGGGTGGGCGGACCGCGTGGCGGCGGGAGGGGCGGACCGCGCGGCGGCGGGAGGGGCGGAGGGACCCGAGGGGGGGGATTGGGAAGGTGGGAGGGGACCCGTCGCGGTGACATCATCGGCCGCCAGGGGAGGGACCGACGCAGGATCGATCGACGGAGCGGGGGTGGGGTAAAGGGAGGAGGGCAAGGGGTTCCCGCCGTCCGCACCCGCGCGCGCGCTCCTCGCGCCCGAGCATGCGCACACAACACAGTGATGACCGCACCACGGCGAGCTGGCACAGCCCCCATTTCGTGGTGGCGCAGCACGAAATTCGCCGCCACCGTGTTGCTGTGGCGCAGTTTTAATGATTTCAGGGACATTTTGCGGTGACGCACTTTGAATTCCTATAGAACAATGATAACTGGGGGGAGAACAACCGGGTACAGAAGGCGCCACTGGCGCAACTTGGGAGACGGGATTAGGGACGTGGGTAGGGGTAGGGTCAGCCCCGGGATGGCCGGTCCCGGTGCCGAAGGGGTTGGTAGAGGAGCTGCGAGAGTCGGGGTCTCGAACACCCCGGATTTCTCCCTGTAGCCGATGGCTATCGAGGGGTACCCCCGCCGCTTCCCCACCAGGGACAAAGGGATTAGGAACAGAGGGGTTAGGATCGAGGGTAATTAAGGGCTCATTTGGGTTAGGGGTCCCAGGTTCCCGAACAATCGAACTTCCCCTGTTTCTAACCCAAACCTTGTAAACTAAAATCTGCAACGGAAAAAACTTCCTAACTGAATCATCCCCCGATTCCGCAAATTCTGTTAAACGATGTCCCACAGAATCCCAAAAAGAAACTCGTAATATAACAGAAGGATGAGAATAGGGAACATATTTGACCACCCACCTAATAAAGTCTTTTAACAAAACCTTATCAAAATTTTCTCCCGCTTCTACTAACTTAATCTTAACCGTATAATACAAATGAGAAAGTTCCCTGTCCGTTTTTGAGAGATGAATACCCATCTTCTCAAACTCTTTTTCCCTTCGCCTCAAAGAAAAATATAAACGTTTTGAGCTTACTGCTCCACCGGATTCCTTTAGGCACGAAGCCTCGACGCAGCGCTGCGATTTTCCTCACCCGAAATAAATCCAAAAACGGAGACGAAGGGTTCTCGCGGTCAGGGCAGTTCCCTCACTCCCGGAGCGAGGGGTCGCCGCCCTCCCTACCAAATCCCCCCTCTAAAACAAGAGGCAGATTTGCAGGGGTTGGCCCACAACGTGCGTCTTTGCCGTTCGATGGCAAGCCGTCCCTCGTGATTTCGAGGAATCACGGCGTTGGGCGCCAATTAATAAAATAAAAAAATATATAGATAGATATCGTCCGAAGCCGTTCGGGTCCTCGCTGCTGCCTCGGGTTCAGGCAGGCGGAGGACGGCTTCCTTCTCCGGTCCAGGAAGCCTAGAGACTCTCTGCAGGTGGTTGTCCTATCCTCTCCCGGTTGACCACGAATAACCAGACCTTTCGGTGGTTAGACATGAGGGAGTAAATCCCGCCGGGGCGATAGGACGTCGAGGGCCGTCTGGGTTATCCCTAGGAATCACGGAGGGACCACGAGGTATAAAGGGAACGACTCCACTGCCGGTAACAGAGCTATTTATTCTCTGACTCCTGGGGCAGAAGAAGCCTCGAGCCAGCTCAGACATGCCCTTTTAACCGCAAAGATTAACCAATAACAGAACAGCAAGTGGGCGAAGTTGGGGCGGGGAAGGGGAGTCACATCCAACAGGATCGGGGTACAGGCGGGAGCAGGGGGTAACAACAAATCACGTATATCAGAACGATGAATTTTCCAGAACTTGGGGAGGATATAAACTTGGAGTGACAATATCATAAACGAATAATATTTAACTAGGTGGAGTTTGGGGGAGAGATTTCTCGAAGGTTTAGACCATTGTAGTCTCTGAGACAGGGGTGTTGCCTGGGCTCACCCACCAGGAGTGGCCAGGGGGCTTTAGTAGTTTTAATTCTATGTCCACTACCCCTACATCACATGGTCACCACTGTTCTAAAGCAAAAGAAGATCCATTGGCTATCTCCAAGCAAGATGATAAAATTCCAAGTAATCCTGACCGAGCAGGATAATGTCACACTAAAAACAACTAACCTTTTAAATCCAGCCTTGTTCCTAGGTACTACAGCTGAAGAAAGCCCACTAGAGCATGACTGCATAAAAGTAATAGAATATACCTACTCAGCAAAAAAAGACCTGAAAGACATCCCACTAAAACAACCAGACTGGAAATTATTCACAGACGGAAACAGCTTCATGGATAATGAGACCAAATACGCTGAATATGCAGTAACAACAATCAGTACTGTAGTAGAAGCAAAAGCATTACCACCAAATACATCTGCCCAGAGGGCAGAACTAGTGGCCTTAACCAGAGCATTAGAGTTGAGTAAAAAGAAGAAAGTAAATATTTGGACTGACTCCAAATATGCTTTTAGAGTCGTACATGTACATGGGGCACTGTAGAGAGGGTTGCTATCCTCCCAGAGTACACACATTAAACATCAAAATGCAATCCTGCAATTGATAAAAGCAGTACAAAAACCTGAACAAGTAGCAATTATACACTGCAAAGCATATCAATCAAAGAACACCAAGATCTGTAAAGGCAATTGAAAAGCAGACTAGACAGCCTGACAAGTCGCTCGAAAGGTGCAAATAGCAGTAACATTGATACCCACAAAACTTAATGTATCTCAATTCAATCTACCTTCAGATCCAAAATATTCAATAGAAAATAAAAATCTAAGACATCTACTAAATGCACACAAAAATTCAAAAAGGTGGTATGTAACTACACAAAGGCAAATAGTGCTACCCCCTTAATAATAAAGAAGTCCTACAAATGAAACATAACAAGTGTCACTAAAGAACAGAAGCATTAGTAAAATAACTAAAACAAAGTATAATCTCAGTACGAATACTAACAATAACAAAATCAAAATGTCAAAATGTGAAATTTACTTGAAAAACAATCCAGTTGCTAGACGACAGGCACAGCTAAAAAAAATTCATATAATAGAATCAAAATATTATTGGCAAGTAAATTTTGTAGAATTACCAAAAACTCGAAAGTACAAATATCTGTTAGTGAAAGTTGACACATTTTCAAAATGGCCAGAAGCACTTCCCTGTCGCACCAATCAAACAAAAACAGTAAAGTGGCTACTGCAGGAGATCATTCCCAGGTTTGAGGTGCTTCTAAAAATATCCTCAGACAGGAGCCCACACTTTATAGCTACCGTAGTAAGAGAAGTGAACAAGTTACTAAGAATAGCTTGAGACCTCCACACACCATAGAGACCACAATCAAGTAGACAGGTAAAGAAAATAAATCAAACATTAAACAGACAGATCAATAAAATATGCCAGGAAGCCAAATTGCAGTGGTCACAAGCTTTACCTATAGCACTTCTAAGAATTCAAGTAAAACCAAGAAGCAAAATGTCTGTAAGCCCTTACAAAATATTATATAAGAAACCATATGAGTCTCCCGAGCCCAACCCAAACATCCATATCACAAAAAAACAAGATGTGTATACCTATGTTCTATCTCTTGGGAAAACCTTAGCTCAACTTCAGAGCACCCTCGTGTAAAATAAGCCGCTGACTCTCAAAAATCCATTTCACAACATTCTTCCAAGAGACAAAGTGTACATCAAAACTTGGAACAAAGAACCACTAAAAGAAAAGTAGAGTAGACCCCATCAAGTGCTGCTGACCACTTCTACAGCAGTCAAGGTAGCCAAAGTAGAGCCTTGAATACATTATACACAAGTGAAAAAAATCTACCCTAGACTGTAGACTGTGCAACCTGTGAGACAACTGAAACTGCAGATAAGACATGTTTAACTGTTTAAAAATAATTTTAATACTTGTGCCAATGCTCATTTTATAGACATTAATGTTACCAGTTAAGACTGATCGTGCTTTAAGATATGGAATACAGGAAAATAAACTAACCACTCTTCATTCTAGAATGAAGAGAGAGGTGCAGGCAAAACCACAAGTGATAAAAGGCCCCAGTGCAAATCAAGCTAAAAATTTAATAATTAGACTAATCAAAGACTTTGCCAAAACGCAAAACACCAGTAGAATAACTGCCTGTCTGCCAATACCAAAAGCAGCAGGAGACCCAATAAGCTGGGGAATCATAAGATCAAAATTGCCCAAAATATCAGACAATAAAACAATTGCATGTTGTAGTGGTTTTAGTTCGCCTATTTAGGTTTGTGGTTAAATGCCAGCACACTTACTTAAATTTACTTGATTGTTTGTTTTGAGATGAGGATTAGGAGTAGGCAAAGCAGGCTCAAACTTTATAAAGTACAAAGAAACTTTATTAATATATCTAAGACAAGGGGAAAGAGAAAAAAACTAAGAAAAACCAGAACAAACTCTTCAGATCACCCCTCCTTCTCCTACCTCTCCATTTTATTCTCTCTGACAACATACAAAAGACAACACTTCGACTTCTAGTCAGTTTATTACTTCAGAAATAGTTTTTGTTCTAGTTCATTTAGGGAGAGAAGTCGTTTTTGCTTACACCATGGATTTTCTGTAAGAAACATACAGTTTTTTATGGGTCTTCTGCCTCACCATCAGCCGCCGCCTGGAGCAAAGACCAGCTTAATGGTGGATCCCTCCCACACCAGTAGCCTTCTCACAGCCACTATGGTGGGTTATGAACAGTCCACAGGGTACCTGTTTTAAGGATGCACTGTTCAATTGCAGCAACAAAGAAAATCCCTTCTTCTGCGCTGAGCAACACAGGTTCTCCTGACAACTCAGGTTCTCTAGCATTCCCCCTGGGACCAGGGCTCTGGGACACAGCCTCTCCTCTGTCTTGGTTCAAGTTTCTCATCAGGCTGTACTTTTTCAATACCTACTTGTCTTTACCCAGGTATTTCAGTTCATTGGCTGCAATAAGAACCTCACATTCTCTTTTGGACTATATCTTCATATATTACAGGGAATTTATTAGCTCAGTCCCCAACTATGGTTCTCCAAAAGAATTTTCAGCTTTAGTCTCGAAGCACTTTTCATGCACTTTTCTGTAGGTATCAGTTCTGCTTTCCTCACTGACTGCAAAGTCTCTATGCTGCATTTATGTAGATGTCCTCACTCGTTCCTCTCTCTGCGAGGAAGGATGGGTGTCTGTAAGTTTAGTCCAGGCATGGATAGAGTTAATCTCTGTCTCTCTCTCTCTGGCAGTGTGACAATCACGTGCTCCCTGCCGGGCTGCTTGAACAGGTCCGAGCATGATGGCAGAAGCTCTCAGAGTCTCTGTGCTTGGCTCTGCAAAGCTGGCTCGGCCTGGTGGGGCCATCTGGGCCTGGGGTGACAGGGCAGGGCCTGGCCCGAGCTGGATGGAGTCCGGCCCGGTCCTTGCCTGGCCCGGAGCAGGGGCCTGGCCCTGTCTCGTGTAGCTGACATTTTGGCTGAGCTGTATCTGCTGAAAATTCCGGCCGTTTCCTCCTCCATTCCCGGCTGCAACGGCACGGCTGCCATAAATCTCTCTTCCCCCCACCCTCTTTTGGAGGGAGGTGGGGGTTGCAGGGGACAGGGCCTTACCAGCGAGAGAAGCAGGAGATGCTCCTCTCTACACAGCAGCAGGTCTAAAGAGGAAGAGGCTCAGAGGGTCTCTGCTTATATATGCTTTTTTCCCCGAAGGCGGATCAACTTTTTAATTGATTCACCTACATATTAATTCTTAAAACTACTTGATTATTGGCTCTCTCTCCCAGGAAGGAAGTTATATTCCTTCCTGCAGCATAGGTCACTTCCTAGATTTTGACCCCTCTTGCTTAACTCAAGACACATGTAAACAAGTACCAGAGTCCAGGCAGGTAGTCAAAGAAATTTGGAAAGTAGCTAGAAAGTAGATAAAGCCTTTGAAAAAACAAAACTGTCTTTTAAGTCATGAAAAAGTAAAACAAATCATAGAAAAACAGGTTGAAGATCCAGACCTTGCAAAATGGCAATGCTTTTTACCACACTATAAAAAAGTTAAAGAAAATATTACAAAGACCACCCTTGTATAAAAATGTAGAGCAAAAAATAAAAAAAAAATCAGACATAACCCTAGGACAGTGCATAGTCCACGAGTATACTTCAAAAATTCCAGTATATGGCCAGCACCCCTTAGTGCCTAAAATGAGAAAGCCCCGAAAATGGCACTGACCCAGCGGTCATAAACATTGCCACTAGTAGCAAAACGCAGACAGATAAAGTAAGTTAGTGAGCATGTAACAAAACTTATGATTGCATGTCTAATGATGTAGAAATAAAACAAGTGCCAGCACTGGCAGTTCCCATGCAACTTAATTGTGCCTGTAAAAAAAAATCAAACACAAACAAAGTCACATAAATCACAGAATAATAGTAGAATGCAATAAAAGTTCAGTCCACAGCCCAGGACAATTTGTTTAAGCCACAAATGATAGTGCCTAGACAACCCACCTACCTGTCAAGAAAAAAAGTAAAAGAATTTACTTTACATCTTGCTACTTTATACCCAATTTTAAAAAAGTCCCCATTTCATAGAAAACATGAGCTCTTGCAAATAAGAACACAGCAAAAAATTTCAAATTATGAAAACCAGAATAAAACTTAACAAAAACCCTCTAGTAAAGTAAAACTTAAGTGGGCTCCAAAATCTCTGTTCGACCCTGTAGCAAACTACCAAAACAGAGAAATAATGTACAAACTTACAAGTCAAGTAGAAAAGTTAGCAAAAGTTACCAGAAAAAATTCAAAAAACTAAACATACAATTACAAGCTACTCCCAAAATGACTTTACAAAATCAACTGGCCCTAAATATATTACTCCTGAAGAAACATAGAGTGTGTAAATTTTTAAAAAAACACATTGATCATTGCTACATACACATCCCAAATGTAACTGCTGATGTAAAACATGATATTAGTCCATTAAAACACATAAAACATAAGGCACAAAATAAACAAAAAGACATGACTACAAGCTAATTAGATAAAGTTTTCAAAAAGTTAAAATGAAATGTGAATTCATAAATTAAATCTATCTTTAAAAATGTAATAATCTTGTTCATTATGTTCCTAGTAATCTAGTTAATCTACAACATATTAAAAAGAAAAATACAGAAAAAAAATCCTAGAACCGAAGAATCATACAAGCACTGACACAAAACAAGGCTCCACCTTCATTATCCTCAAATTCCTCAAGTCAAGACAACATCCATGACAACGCTAATAACAACCCAAGATTTAAAAACAAACATCAAGTATAAATTCAAAAACAAAAAACCATATTAAATAAAAGCATTTACACCTATAAAGTAAAAATACTTTTAAAAAAAAGAATGATAGCATAGGGGTCAAAATGATCTTGGGTTTGTAGTAGTTTTAGGTTGTGGGAATGATAGGCCTTGTAGGCCTTAAAGGTAGGCCTTAGGTGTTGTCTTTGTTAGGTTTAAAGTGTAGTCATGAGAACCGCACCTGTGTGCTTTTTCTGTAATGATTGCTTATGACAAGAAATGATTGCTTAGTAAATATAAGTAAGAATAATCATTCAATTGCAACAATCCTGAGAAATGTTAGAGGGTAGTAGGAAAGGGGGGCTGAAACTTATGTTTGGGTAAAAACAATATATGCAATAGAAACAGTATTGAAGCTAAAACTCATGCTTGAGTGAAAACAATATATCCAATAGAGCAGTGTTGAATTAATGATTAACTGATGATCATAGGATAGTTATGTAAGGAACAAGTATAAATGTAACCATTTTTCGAACCCATGGCGGAGCTTGATCTGAGTCCGACGACCCCTGCTACCAGGGCCCTTCAATAAAGCACCGCATATAATCATTCTGTGATTATGTGTTTTCCTACGCTAACACTTGCTATAACACACATAGTTATGCATAACTGTAGTTAACTTTCACAGAACCTAGTCGTAATACTTAATGTTAACACAACTTAATAAATCTAATAGCATTTAAACTTTAACAACATATTTATAGTTATTAATACATCAGGGGTGATCCGGAGTTATGAATACATCAGGAGTGACAGTTTGGGAGAGTTCCAAAGACAGCGTTACGAGCTGCAAGTACACAGATCCATCCCTTCTTCGAGCAGGGATGCAGGTTTGTGGTATTGTCTCCGGGGTCACTGTACTTCAAGGTTCAGCTGTAGATATAGAACTCAACACTCATTAACATAAAGTAAAAACAAGAAAAACTGGAAAACAGATTAAAATTCAGTTATCCATTTCTGTCTAGTAATACAATTCCTATTAGTAATTCACAGAGAATACTAAGGTAACTCTTGGTAACTCTTTCTTTTTTTTTTTGTTTTTTTTTGTTTTGTTTTGTTTTTTTTTGTTTACAGTTGCAGTAAATCTAGTTTACCACTCGTTTAAACCTAGTCTACCACGCACATTAAATTTCGCCCAAACCGCCTTACTCTGGTCTGCTCCACTCTCAACCCCGCAAACGGGGGGGAAGGAGGGGGTCGGGGGGAAGGGCAGCAGTTCTTGTAGAAACTCGAGAGCGGGGGGCCTTGCGCGCAGTCGAGGCCAACTTTCTCAACCCTAGTTCCCAGTCAAAGTTTATCAGCCATACTTTCTCAGGCAGTTTCTCAGGTAGGATCCTGCGTCATCCCCGCCCCCACAGGTCTGAGTTGTCTCTGTCCCGGGGAAGCCGGAACGGTTGGCGGTTAGGGAAAACTGTTGTTACTTAGTCATTACTGGGAAAAGCGGTTTTTCGCTGCCCGCCCAGCGCGCAGAGAAGCCGTGGCTGTTGCTGCGCCATGGTCCCCACCGCTGCCAGCTCTAGGGACGGGCACCCGTGCGGTCACTGTAGCCTCCCGCCCCCGGCACATTGAGATGCTGTTGGAGCTGAGGGCATGAGCCGCTGCTAGTTGCAGCGGCCGCGGGGAGAATTCGAAACTGCTGCGGGGAGGGCTGAGTGGCCGCCGTCGGAAGTTCCTAGGCTGCTAGGGCTCTCTAACCTTTTAAGCACGTCCCGTAGTAAGTTTTCTAGTACATTACCTTTTGTTTCTTCCTCCTTGGTAGATTGTGGAAGCGAGTTCGATTGCAGGGCTGCTGTCGCTGACTCGGGTGGTTGGTATCCGTCGTCTGTCTCGGGTGGTTGGTCTCGGGTGACTGGTTTAAGTGGCTGGTATCCAGGCCCGCCTTCCCGCCGCGTCTGCGGTAATTTCGTTTTGATTTTAGTCATTTTTTCTCTTAGTTGATCTCGCTCTTTGTTCAATGTGTTTTTATCTTCGGTGGGCTCGTTAAGTTTTACAACGGACCTTTCTTCGAGTTCCTCAGTACTTTGGGTAACATTTGCAGGGTTGATTGTCTCGGGCAAAGGAGGAGTGGAAGGCAGAGTTGTTGCAGAGGAGGGAAGCGGGGACGCCACACAGGTCGAGCAGGTGGAAGTGATTGCTGTTTTGGTTTCATTTGATTTAGAGTCTGAAGGGGTTGATGTCGTGAAAGCAGAAGCAGCTGTCTGCCTCTCTGCTTTTATTGCCTGCAGGGTCTCTGCTACGAGCTTCCAGTGAGTGGAATATTTGGATATCTCTGTAGTGGCTGCTCTGCTATTACTGGTCGCGTCCCACAGTGCCTTCCTAATTGCCTCCTAGACGGGTATCTGAAAGGCTACTCCCGCTCCCAGGGTTAGTCCACAGTCCCAAGTGCATTTTAGGAGATTCTGAATAATGGAATTATCACATTTCAGTCTTCTCACAGAGATGATAAGTTGGAGGAGGTTTAGGACTGCCATCTGTTCCTTGTCCATCCCCATCTCCTCCTCAGCCGTTTTCCTCCCCAGACGCATTACGTAAGGGGCTTCTTGTCTTCACGGCGAGGCAACCAGACGAGGCATCCCACCTTTCAGTGAGGCTTCCCACCCTTAGGGTGAGGCATCCCTCATCCCACACGGCCTGTGTGTGAGGCTTCCCACCTGTCGGTGAGGATTCCCTGTCTTCCCGTACGTCTGTAGGTACGAGGCTTCCCACACCCTCAGTGTGAGGCTTCCCAAACGCTGTGCGTAAGGGGTTTACCCATCCCGCCCTCACAGCGAGGCATCCCACCGACCACTCTTTCAGTGAGGCTTCCCACCCTTCAGAGTGAGGCTTCCCTCATCCCACACAATCCCTGTGTGAGGCTTCCCACCTGTCGGTGAGGATTCCCTGTCTTCCCATACGTCTGTAGGTACGAGGCTTCCCACATTCACTGTGTGAGGTTTCCCACCTGTCAGTGAGGCATCCCACCCTCCTGGTGAGGCATCCCACACCCTCGGGTGTGAGGCTTCGTGCCGGGGCAGCATGGATTTGGCCGGCTTACCCTCTCCCTCAGTGATCTATTTCAATGAATATCAGCATCCGATGCCTCCGGGGGCCTCCCATCTTGTCAGTTGGTATCAGTCCAGGTGGAATCACTTCAGGTGGAGTCGCGCCACAAGACCCTCTGTCTTGGCGATCACGTTGCGAGGCCCTCTGTCCTGTCGATCATGTCGGGGTCACCATTTGCAGGGAAAATGATGGGACATCACGCCAGATCAATATGATCGAAAGTGAAGTTGTTTATTGTCCGACAGTGAGCATACTTATACTTTACAGCGTGCCAAAAATAAAACTACGTGATAAGTTTTTCTTCTACCATACACACAGTGTTTGTTCTCATACAGAAGTTTCACATGGGACTTTTCTCTAATTAAAACACACTAAGTTAGTATCAGAAGGCTACAATAACAGTTTCTTCTGCCAAGTTAATCTTTAGACACCTGCAGCTTGTTTTCAGCTGTGGTGTCTCCCTTTCCCACAGCTGTCTTATGAGTAACCTTGAGCAGAGGCCTAGCTCTCATCTAAGGGGCCTGGATTGCTCACTTATACTTTATGTCCTTGCAGCCGGAAATAGTTATTCTCCACAGGATCCCATTCGATGCAATGCTTCACGCAGGTGGCGCGCGTCACAAATGTCCTCCTACCCCCCAATCGAGTATACAATTAAAGACCTTACACATTAGCATATCTGACAAGGGTGCCCAATAAGGGGGCTGGGGTGGGCTAACTTCTAGTTTACAGAATCTGTCCTGCTCGGGAACCTTGAGTTCTTACGACAATAGAATGTTTGGTCTTCTAACTCTACAGTTTCTGGGATGTTTAGTCTCCCGGCCTACTGGACACCAAGAAACCAGGCTAAATTATCACACCTATAGCATCACAAGTATGCATGCTAATACTTGTGAATATAGAGAACTGTGTAAAAAGTATATACAAGAAAAAGAAAAAAATCCTCCAGGCATTAGTCCAACCTCGCTGTTCCTTCAGGGCCATTCCAGAGCACATGGCACAGGATTGTGTCCAGACAGCTCTTGAATATCTCCAGCGAAGGAGACTCCACAACCTCTCTGGGCAAATTCTTCCTTTGTGCAGTCAACTGCACAGTAATGAAGTTCTTTCTCATGTTCAGGCGGAACTTATGTGCATCAGTTTCTGCCCATTGCCTCTTGTCCTATTGCTCAGCACCACTGAGAAGAGTTTTTCTTGTATTTAACCAAATGAGCAAACAAGATAAGCAATTAGATAGTAAAAAGACCTAAAAAGGCATCCAGAACTTCTGCAATAGGACCTACAAACAGAGAAGTAATACAAGTCAGTGTTCGACTTCTCTTAAAACTGAAGGATGGAAGAATGCTCTCAAGCTTTGCATCACCCAAAACCAAATAAACCAGGTGACTGTGGAAATGAATGATTAACCTGTTGATTCTTTTTAATGTATTTAATTTCTTGCTCAGGTCATATGTTCTTGTCCATAAATAAATCTTTTTGACAGACAACAGTCCTGTCTCTTTTGATATGGAAATAGTCACACCAAAACTCTGAACTGTTGTTAACTGATGACAGTGAATGTTTGTAAATTGCTGCAGCCTGAAATAAATGAACTGTGTCAACACGTTCCACAGAAGCAAAATTCTGCCTCTTGACAGGTGTATGTAGGTTCCTGATAGTAAACAGCAACAGATTCAAGCAAATTGACTGACTACAAAGGAAAAGGGATTAATTTTAGTGTGTGTCTATGATTATAGTGGTAACCACACACTGAATGTACAAACATGTGGATCCAAAGATAAGAAAAGTGCAGTTAACTGTCTTTTGTCTACATTATAATTGTTTTTTTACCTTTACGGTTCATCCATATTCATAACATAATTTGGGCTAATTACTTTTGAAATAACCTCCAGTGAAGACATAGCTCAGATCTTTTGGAAACAAAATGTACTATTTCTGACAGTTCTTCCATGTTGCTGATGGGATCAAAGAATACAGAAAATTTGGTAAGTAGGATTTTCCTTTGAAAAAACTATTTTGTTCCTGCCACATTTCTTATAGTTTCAAACCAGTGTTTCTGTCTTAAAGCCAAACTCTCTGCTAGTCTACTGATTTATCTGTGATACCTTTTATAAGTTAGGTCCAGATTTACAATCCTCCATTTGTGTTATTAATTCCTTGTTCTTACTGAGAGAAGGCACTTCTTTGGTAGTCATTCAACTATGTCACTTTACCAGTTCATTTAATTTCTCTGCTCCTCTTTTTAGGTTAAAAAACACTTCAAAAACTTACATTGATTTGTACCTGTAATTTGGTGGTAATGACTTGATGTTGATTATGAATAAATGCTGGCCAAAATTAAAGACATCCCCATGTTAATATACATAAATTAGGAAAACAGACTTTGCAGATTTGATCAATAAAGGACTAAAGGATTCTTGCATTAGGGATAACATAAGCCATATTTAAGGTGCATCATCTTATGTCCCAGTGTTCTCTGCATATTGATTGGTTAAAGTTAGACAGGATAGTACCTTTTATTTTAAAGTACTGTTAGAAGCACAAAAATCATAAAAAATTGTTGATAAATAGAAAAAGCACATTACACTTTACATTTAGATAATTGGTTTATAGTGTTTACAGAATCAAATCTGTAATAACTCTATGGTATAAGCATATCAAGAACCATTTTCAAGCAGTTTGTTTTGTATCCGTCTGTTATTTCCTGGGTGCAACACAATCATTGTTAATTACTTTCCACATTTCTTAAGTTATTTTGGTGTTTCTGAGTTGCGAAACATGCCTGATCAAAACCCCCTAAAAAAATAAACAATATACCAAGCTAAGGGGGCCAATTTTCAAGCACTATTGACTCGAATAGGAGACTGTCCTGGATAACCCAAAAATGTGTACTGTATTCCATATCTGTGCTACATCATATGCCCAAGATTGTTACTGTCCCTCTAACACCCAGGGGCCAGAAGCAGAACTGTCTGAGGAACCAGAGGACACTCATGCAGAGCCTCTTTCTCTTTTCATTCTTGCTAGATTGCTAAGACAGTTGCCTCACCAAGCCAAAACAGAAGCCTTCTTTTGTTTCTCTCTGGGGTCCTTGCATGCCTCAGGTCTCCAAGAAAATGTATTTCTCAATCTTAAACTGTTTCAGGGCAAATTCTGAAAATGGGAGCTGCTGGTTTCAGTGCCTAGCATGTCTGCTTCTTTCCTGACACAATGCAATAACAACTCAGAACAGCAGCACCAACACCAACTGAGTCCAGCTGGCTGAAAAAGAAGCAGAGAAGTTGACACAGCAGCTTTACCCCTGCCCCAGTTCCTGGTTCCAGATGCTGCTCAAGTTCCAGCCCTGACCCAGTTCCATCCGCCAGCTGCTGCTTCTGGGAGACACACCCTGTTGGGTGACATGGAGCAAATGGCTCCAGGGGCATATGACTGTCTTTATGCTCTGGATTTCTTCTTGTTTCTTCCTTGTTCCCTGTTGGTTGTTTGGGGGAAGAAGAAGGTTTTAATTGCGGAGGTTTGGTTGCTGTGTTGGATTTTTCTCTTTGTTCTCTCTCTCCGCACATGGTTGGGAGAAGGGAGCCTATCCACCATTTGGCCTTTGTCCCTTGGACCATGCAGTCATCTATGGAGGCTGCCATCTTGGGGGAGAAGTTTATCTGACACTTTTTTCTTGGTTCCCAGAGAGTCCCTGGGATTCAGCACTTGTCAGTATCTAGTGGTTCTTACTGTTACTTTGCCTGTTGCTGTTTCATTTTTTAGTAAACTGTTATTTTTTCACTTATCTCTTCTTGCATTTGTCTCTCCTTATTGGTGAAAGTGGAGTAGTTAAAAGTAAAAGGGAAGATGACTCATTTTGGAGTGTCTGCCCTGTAAATTGTCTTAAACCATGACAGAGGCAAATGTAGCTGCCTCTGAGCTGTTTCCTCCCTTGTCACCCTTTCTAGAGGGCCATGCAATAAAACTATTTATTATGAGGGTATTTTTAGTGTAGTGAATACCTCTCTTCAGGGCATGTCCATTAAGTCACTTTGGATGTATCATTAAAACTCCATCAGAGCATTAGAGTAAATAATTGTTTTGTCCTTGCTCTATGTCTGGAATTTTTATGGACATGCACATGGTCATGAAGCGTCTTTATTTGACTTTGTGACTTTGCTGCTGACTTTGTGAGTAAATTTACATTCACTCATTATTACAATCATGCAGAAATACGAGATTTTTTCACCTTAGTCCCCTAAAGGGGGTACATTTGAAAGACATCAAATTGAGTGGTATTAGACTTCACAGAAGATGCCACTATTCCTGCCTTTTCTTTAAAAGCAGATATGGCAGTTATTTTCATGCAAGATCTTATTTGCTTACACACTAATTCATGAAGTAAAATATCTGTTTCTAGAAGATTTCAACTTGAATTTACCTAAAACATGCCCTAGAACATAGCCTATTAAGCAAATGTTGCAACAGTCTCTATTGACTCTTCTTAGAAATCTATTTTGTGCCCCAAATTTAGATTAATAAGATGCATGAAATGGACCCTAACCTACCATTTTACCTGTATGATATTGGGAATAAATAATTTAGGCAACTAACTGCCTAAAGCCTAGGGGAATGAATCTAGACTTTGGTGTAGATGTTAATCTGTACAAATATGTATAAACTGTAAATATGAGAGCTGAGAAGATAACCAATTAAATCTCCACACCAGAAAGAGACATTTATAGTACCTTTTTCTAGAAAACTGAAAGTCAGGGGTGCAAAAAGGCATGTCTTTCATTCATGTTCTTATTAGACTGAAGACATACTTGAGATGAATGCTTGACCCTGGTCTTGGTTAAACTTCCATAAGAGATCATTAGTTTGATGTTCCTGCTGGAAGAAGTGGATAGGTGTTCTTCAGAACTGGGATGATTTTTCCATGGAAGCACCGAACTTTTACCCAAAATGTTGTGGGAGTGGACATGTCCTTGGTACATTGGCATTACTTAGGTTTTTGTCAAAATATTTGCTTCCTGTTGCCCAAAAGTTTCTTTTATATTGAGTGAGCTTCCGGATTATAAGTTGGAGAAGGACTTTTAATGGTATATAGGGAAGAGTTTTCCAAAGTGTCTTGGTGGGAGCTCAAACAAGTTTTTTTTACAGTTTTTCAAATAAATTCTAGATTTTTGACCTGGCTGCTCTTATCACCAACTTTGGCAGAAAAGTTACTCTTTCACAGTGAAATGGAGCAAGTAAAGATAACGAACTCCTAAGCTATTTTTGCTCCGTGTACTGCATATAGTATTTCCATTTGGGAGGGGAGGGGTGACCTGGGTTAGGCAAGAGGGGTCAAAATCTAGGAAGTGACCTATGCTGCAGGAAGGAATATAACTTCCTTCCTGGGAGAGAGAGCCAATAATCAGGTAGTTTTAAGGATTGATGTGTAGGTGAACCAATTAAAAAGTTGATCCGCCTTCGGGGAAAAAAGCATATATAAGCAGAGACCCTCTGAGCCTCTTCCTCTTTGGACCTGCTGCTGTAGAGAGGAGCATCTCCTGCTTCTCTCGCTGGTAAGGGTCCCCTGCCCCCCCCCCCACCACCCCCCTCCTCCAAAAGAGGGTGGGGGGAAGGGAGGTTTATGGCAGCCGTGCTGTTGCAGCCGGGAATGGAGGAGGAAACGGCCGGAATTTTCAGCAGATACAGCTCAGCCGAAATGTCAGCTACACGAGACAGGGCCAGGCCCCTGCTCCGGGCCAGGCAAGGACCGGGCCGGACTCCATCCAGCTCGGGCCAGGCCCTGCCCTGTCACCCCAGGCCCAGATGGCCCCACCAGGCCGAGCCAGCTTTGCAGAGCCAAGCACAGAGACTCTGAGAGCTTCTGCCATCATGCTCGGACCTGTTCAAGCAGCCCGGCAGGGAGCACGTGATTGTCACACTGCCAGAGAGAGAGAGACAGAGATTAACTCTGTCCATGCCTGGACTAAACTTACAGACACCCATCCTTCCTTGCACAGAGAGAGGAACGAGTGAGGACATCTACATAAATGCAGCATAGAGACTTTGCAGTCAGTGAGGAAAGCAGAACTGATACCTAGAAGGAGGAGCATGAGAAGTGCTTCGAGTGTGAAGCTGAAAATTCTTTTGGAGAACCATGGTTGGGGACTGAGCTAATAAATTCCCTGTAATATATGAAGATATAGTCCAAAAGAGAATGTGAGGTTCTTATTGCAGCCAATGAACTGAAATACCTGGGTAAAGACAAGTAGGTATTGAAAAAGTACAGCCTGATGAGAAACTTGAACCAAGACAGAGGAGAGGCTGTGTCCCAGAGCCCTGGTCCCAGGGGGAATGCTAGAGAACCTGAGTTGCCAGGAGAACCTGTGTTGCTCAGCGCAGAAGAAGGGATTTTCTTTGTTGCTGCAATTGAACAGTGCATCCTTAAAACAGGTACCCTGTGGACTGTTCATAACCCACCATAGTGGCTGTGGGAAGGCTACTGGTGTGGGAGGGATCCACCATTAAGCTGATCTTTCTTCCGGGTGGCGGCTGATGGTGAGGCAGAAGACCCATAAAAAACTGTATGTTTCTTACAGAAAATCCATGGTGTAAGCAAAAAAGACTTCTCTCCCTAAATGAACTGGAACAAGAGCTATTTCTGAGGTGGTAAACTGACTGGAGGTCGAAGTGTTGTCTTTTGTATGTTGTCAGGGAGAATGAAATGGGGAGGTGGGGGAAGGAGGGGTGGTCTGAGGAGTTTGTTCTGGTTTTTCTTGGTTTTTTTTTTCTTTTCCCTTTGTCTTAGATATATTAATAAAACTTCTTTGTACTTTATAAAGTTTGAGCCTGCTTTGCCTACTCCTAATCCTCATCTCAAAACAAACATCAAGTAAATTTGGGTAAGTGTGCTGGCATTTAGCCACAAACCTAAATAGGCGAACTGAAACCACTACAAGGGGCTTTAGCTTTTGAAAATAATATTTTAAAGTTACCAGAAATCACCTGTAAATGAATATAACATTTCAATTTAGTCAGGTTTATTCATGTTAAAGATTTCATACACTAATATGGGACTATTTCTGCCATATTCTGTGCTGTTCTTGAGCTCTTCTTGCCGAAACCCTAAGCTCCCCCTGAGACGCACATAAGCTGAAGATTCTATCTGGCAACATAAGATGCTTAGTTAATCTTGCAAGTTTAGATCCTATGGGAAGTGTTTCCTTAAAAAAAATAGTATTATACTTTGATGCTCTTCCTTCTAATTGTAGTATTTCTAGCATTCTGGCATTGTATTTCTCACTTCTTCTATTTCTCAGTCCCATTTATTATCTACTGGATCAATTAATGTTTTTCACTCCACTGTAGGTGGGGAAACAGTAATTAGACTACTATGGGGGATACTAATTTCTTTTTATCTTTTCCCTCAAACTTTAATCTCCAATTTTTAATGAGGATTTGTTTGATCCCTTTCAAACCAGAATGTTATATTAAAGTTTTGCTTCTAATCTAATTGGTCATTTGGTTATATTGCATGTGCAGTGAATTTATATCCCATTAAAATTATGTAATAACGGGAAAAATGCAAAGGGAAAACTTAGAAGAGAGATGGCACAATCCTATATGAGACTATCATAGGGATACTGCAATTCTGCTGTTGTACTTTAAGTCTGCTGAGATTCAGACTTGTCATGCCATTTTCATTCAGTAAAGCAAATCATGTCAAGGCATCTTTTTTTTTTCCTGTCCAATTGCTACACAGTGTTGAGTTTGCGCCACTTATTATGATACTAATTAGGCTATCTCTAAATTTAATATCATCTGGAGAAGTTTATTGATAAAAGCTGTCAGGCTATAAATTCTGAACATGGAGGAAGTAGGAGGAAGCAAGCTGAGATTAGACCCTTTATTTATAGTTAGTGTTGTGGTAGTCCAGAGGGAGATGCATCTATTTCTATCATGACTAAGCATAGATTGGAAAACGGATCCTTACAGTGATACTCCTTCTTTCCGTGTGGTTGTTGTGCATAAATGACTCTACCATTCTTGCTGCAACTTTCTCATTCTAACTTGATCTGACAAAAGCCAAAGAACACGACACTGTGTAGGTGTTCAGATGACCAAACAAAGAAAAAATGAAAAGAAAAACAGGCCCACAGGCTGTAAGCAGGCTTGGAAAGTATCTCATCAGGATCCTGCAAAAGGAATCAAAGTAGGGGGGAAAATAAGGAAAAAAAGGCCAGAAAATAGTTATTCTTTGTAATGCTTGGCTGGAGTTTCTGGAAAAGTTTAAACTTTGTTGCTGTTTCTGGCCATTTGTACAAATGTTAACAAAAGATTTTCTATGTGTATATTTTTATATATATGTATATAAGTGTATGTGTGTATTAAATATAATTTCATACACACATGAACCCTATAGTTCAGTATTTCATTTACTGTAATTGGGACTTTTACTTATATTTTTACAGATACTCATCAAATAAACTGCCATCCTTAAATTGCTTAGATTTGCAAGTCCTCTGACAGGAGCTGCAAAAATGCTTTAGAATTTCAGAAGTGAAAGTACTTAGTAAATGGCAAGCTGCTGGGTAGCTGCTGTGGCATTTGGAAGATGGTAACATGTGGAGAAAACTGCTGGAGCATAATCCTTTGAAAAATAGCCTTTGAATTTTTTTGGAGTAGCCTTGTGAGGAAAATCTGGACTCACAAAATGTATATTGCCAGATTAACTGAACCCTCAGATGAAATACTGACTTCACTTAGATTTGAGGCCATATAAATTAGACTTCTAAATTGTTGGAAACTGAAGAGTGAAGATCCCACGGATGGAATTCAGCTCACTGAATGATTTCTTTCCAAAGGGTATCTAGGGTCTGCTGTTTGCCTGGTTTGCCTCTTCAGTCAGTGGCAAGAAATAGGCAATTCCAAGGACAATTAATGCAATCTTCAGAGAAGTATCTGCCCTCAGTCAGCAGTAACTGATAATTTTTTTCCTGCCCTGAAGCTTATATATAAAGTTCCATTATATATTCTGAATTCTAATTCTTCCCAATGCTAAAAAAACCCACATTTTCTGACCTGGATGCATATTGAAGAAAACAATCTTTTGATAGAGGGGGAAAGCATGCCTAACACATTGTGTCTGTGTGCTACTGATAAGTGATTTCTTTGCACTAAATAGACATCTGTATATTTAGTTCCATGTATACAGTTATGAAGCAAAAAGACATTTTGAGAAATACATTTAGCTTGTTTTGGTATCTTAAAATTTGAAATTTAAATAGTGCCACAGAAAAGGTAAGATATATAAGTATCTTACACTGTTAATTTGGGTTTTATTGAAGAAATTAACTGTTATGCCACATTTTGTCATGAACACTAAACAGACTATTCAGAAGCATTCCTGGAAGCTACTACTGGAAGCTACTGGGAAGCATTTTAGGGGACATCTTAAATATACACTGTATAAACTTCTGCAAAATCACTACAGATTTGTGGATCAAACTATTTACTGAATTTTTTATTAAATATTATTACATCAGAAAATTTATTTTTCACTTATATCTGATCACAATTATTGCTGGGAAACAATATTTCAGATCTGTTCAAAGCAGTGATGCTGATGGTATTACCTCATCACAGAAGGCCTGTCTTAATTTCAAGAAAAAATGTATTCGGGAAATTACATTGAAGTATTATACAAGTGTGTCTTTTGTAATCCATTAAAGTCAACATTAATATACGAGTAGCGCTACATAAGATAATAATTAGTGTTAACTGGGGTTGAAATGGGAGGAACTGAATGGTGAAGTTGAGTTATTGGCTTGTAGAGGCTGTGACAGGGAGTTTGTTCATTATGACATAAAGTATGTTTACACTGTTGCCACTGAAAGTGTCCGGTGTAGTGCATGTAGAGTGATATGATTTAATTTTTCCAATGTTATTCATAGGATAACAATTAAGGGTCATACTGGCACCAAAGAGAAAATGGATTTTCATGAAAAATACAAAGAACAGAAAAATCCCCTTGCTTATGTTAATGTGTTCTGAATGTAGAAGCCAAATGGAAAACAGGATTTTTAAAAAATTCTATTCACAAAATACCTTGCTTGTTCAGGCAGAGAGATACAATATAAAGTGTGTGTTACTATGAGATAACGTTCACCTCTGGGACTGTTGTAAAGGAAAAAAAATACAAATTGCATTCTAAAGAGAGCTATTGCCTTCAAAGAACTTGAGAAAATTGGTATTACTGTTAGAAACACTCTAAAGTACCTAATTAGGATTTTGGGTATGGGATTAATGAACCTTTTTTAAGAAAAAGAGTCTGTGCTTGTTAGAGCAATGATATATATTTCTACTTATTCAAAAAAGAGTAGTGAAACATAATGGCTGAATCCTTTTATTTCATATGTGCTCTTAAGTACAATGTTTTAAATATACAAAAAGAACATCAAACTTTCAAGGAGGCACATGGTCAAAGTCAGGCTACTAGTGTAACTTGAATTTACCCCTTGTGCTCATGTCTTAGAATAGCTTTTTCAGTTTAAGATCATTACTTGTTTTATCTGCAATGGAACAGGTTTTTATTGTCTTTGCAGTGATCTCGGATTCATCTGAAGACAGTTGTTCCCTCCAGTTAGCTCCTATTTACACTAAGTAAAGTCAGTGAAATAATCTTTCCTCTCCAGTCGTTTTACTTTTTGAACCATTCTTACTGTTTAGCTCTTACTCTCTTGTACATTTATTTCTTTTTCAAAATAGGTGGTAGTATTCAGATCTGGAAAAAATGAACCAATGGATAAGCAGAGGCCTACTGACACTGAAAAGAGTGGACTCCATTTACCTTACATATTAACTCCTATTTACCCATTCTAGTACAATACTAGTTTCATTTCTGTTGGAAATTATACGGCATTGTTGTTTTGTATTCAGCATTACTCCTAGAGAATTCTCACATACTCCTGTGCAAAATCCCTGTTCTCTGAAGCAACTATTTTCTCCCCATATTTCTGCAGATGATTAATCAGGTCCTAGTAGTTGCAATATATACTCCTGACCAGAACTTTCTCCAGATGAGGAAAGTTCTATCCAGAATTCTAGCTGTGAAAGATCATCTATACTCATCACTTCAATTAAAGTCACATCTGACCTTAACTAATGCTCATTGAAGATTTAAAAGTCTTTTTATCAAGTTGTGAGAAATAGAAGCTTTTTTTATTTGACGTTTTTTTAAATTAGCATAAGTACTGAGATGAGTACAGAAAGATTCCAACTAGTGACACCCATAAACTGCACTTGTGGGTACTCTAAGATCCAGAAGTTATCCCATAGCACCTCTTGGTGCTCAACAGCATATTGAATGTATTTCTCCCTGTGCTCTTCCTCACTGATTGAAGTGCATGAGTTGTGACTGAGCTGTTGTGGTTTAAGCCCAGCTAGGAATTAAGCACCCCTCAGCCACTCACTCAATCCCCTTCTCTTTACCCCCCACCCTGGTGGAATGAGGAGGAGCATCACAAGTAAATAATGTAGATTGAGATAAGAACAGTTTAATAGTTGAAAAAAAAACTTAAAAAAAAAAAAAGCAAAGAAAAAAACCTCACAAACAAATGATGCACAATGCAATTACTCAGCATCTGCTGGCCAATGCCAGACTCCCTAAACCCACACTGGCCATCCTTCAAGGTAACTCCACCCGTTTATATACTGGGCATGACATTCTATAATGTGGAATATTCCTCTAGCCAGTTCAGGTCATCTGTCCCAGCTATGCACCCTCTCAGTTTCATTTTTGTACTTTCTCACCGTCAGAGCATAAGACACACTAAAAAATTAGATTTAGGGTAAACATGACTTAACAAAACCCAGAACATCAGTATGTTATCAACACCATTCTATTTGGAATTCAAAACACAGTACTGTAGTAGCTACAGAGAAGAAATTATCTCTATTCCAGCTGAAACCAGGACACTGACTCATCAATATTTTATGCTAGTCGACTGAGAAGGTTTAGGCAGGTGTAGGTCATATCCAAAAAATGGCTTTCCAAATAACCTTATCTTACTGGTTTTTACCATGTATCTAGATCTACTGACACTTAGCAGAGCTGTGTCCCTATTGCAATGATTCAAAGTACTAAAAGAAAAGGAAGAAATAATAAACAATGACAGTCTGAAGAGAACACGTGTTTAAGAAAGCATGTCTCATCAGAGGCCTCCCCAATCTTTGCACGTTATCATTCAAGGAAAGATACCAATCAGCAACTTCAACTGGCTGAGACAGGTCACATTATTTAATATGAATTAGACCCTGTGTCTTTACTTGTCTGTATTGCCTATAAAGCCAAAAGGTATAAGGCTTGTCTTCAATTGTTTTGAACAAATATTAGTCAAACTTGACAAACAACAGGTGAACTACTAGAGTGCTTTATATTTTGGTTTCCTAACAATAATTACCTCAGAAAAAGTTAATGGTTTATCACCTACATTTCAGTGATGTTGAAACAGAAAAACCACAAAGCATATAAATAACTTACATTATACATCAGTTATTACAACTCCAGTATATTTATGGCAGCATGGCAAATCAATATAGATTTTTATATTTTAGTATATAATTCATTAGTATCCTACAGTGTGCTGCTTTCTACTTCACCAAGCACAAGATGTGAAGTTTATAAGGTGCAGGATAAGAGGCTGTACAAAGGGTCCTCGCCTTCTTGACAATGGAACAAGTGAAAGATACATCTTTTTGTGTGGCTATTAATGATGCTGCCAACTTCTGATGTAGTAAGTGCTTGTCATGGGGTAACCTTAGGTGGGAATTTCCCATACAGAAGGAAGGAGGTAAAGCCGGAACTGACGTATGCAAAAGGAGGTATTGCAGTTTCCTCCTCCAGAACTCATAAAACCCAGAGAAAATCTAAGGACTTCCTCTTTTAGACTTCCGGCTGAGTGAGAAAAGGCGTCACTCTCTCTCCCTCCACGCCATCTGGTGAGGTTTGCCCAGGCCACATGGCCTGGGCTACCGGGCCGAGATGGCGCGGAAGGGGAGGGGGGGGAAGCCCATATTGGCCTGTCAGTCCATCACAGCAGCTGAGGATGAGGAAAGCCAGGTGAACTCCACTCAGCTGTGACGTAGCCGAAAAAGCTTTGTTCTGTTGCCCCAGGCAGAGGTGACTCAGCTCGGATGGCCCAGGCCGGCTCTGCAGCGCGACCCAGTGCAGGAGAGAGCTCGGGACAGGCCCCCTGCCATTCAGACTAGGTCCCACCGGCCCCCTGCAGCTCAGGCGCGGCTTGGATGGAGAACTCCTCTCCCTCAGCTCAAATGCTGAGAATACTACACTTGAACAACGCAGGAAGAGGTCATGTGACCATCGCCTGGCTGAAAGACAAATTAATTTTTTTTCAATATCAGGATGGGACTTGAAAAACATCTGTTCTCCCCTACACAGAAAAAAGAAGGGTAAAGACACCTACAAAAGGTACAACATAAAGATTCCAAGTTAATGAATGAAGCAAAGCCTATATCCAGAGAGGGAGGGGAGGAGGAGTGTCCGAACCAAGGATGAAACTTCTCTTGTAAAGACATGTTGAGAAACTCGGCTATAATATACCCTGTAATATGTGAGCAATGGTCTAAAAGAGTGGAAAAAGGGGGGATGTAATGTTCTAGCTACAGCCAGTGAACTAAGACTCCTGTGTAAAGATTTTTTGCCCCAGGAATAATAGAAGACTTGTGTTGCCGATAATGAGAAAAGGGGATTTCGTTGCCTCTGTAATAGAAATGTTCATCCTCAAAAGAGTACCTCAACGACCATCATATGTCCACTGTAGTAGTCCTGGGAAAGCTACTGAAGTGAGAAGGGTTTTCCAGAACAAGCAGATCTTTTCCTCCAGGCAGCTGCTTGTTGTGTGGCTGACAACCATAGGAACTGTATTTCCTATGGGGAATCAACATGGTAAAGCAAGAGCAAACTTCTCTCCCTACATGAACTGAGAAAAGAACTGTTCCAGAGGTGGTAAAATAACTAAAATTTGAAGTGCTGTCTTTTTGTATGGTCAGTGGGAAAGAAATGGAGGGGGGGGGTGGGAGGGAAGAAGGGTGTTCTAAAGGTTTTATTCTGATTCCTGATTGTTATTATTCCTTCTTTAAGGCTGTTAATAAATTCCATTTATATTCCTTAAAGTCTAAACCTGCTTTGCTTACTTCTAATCCTTATCTCATAACTAAAATTAAGTAATTTTAGTAAGTGTGCTGGCATTTAACCAAAAACTTGAATAAGCGAATTAAAACCACTACGCAATTGGTGTTTCTGCCCGGTTTCCCAAACCTCTAAATTGCAACAGTGCTCAATGGGAAGGTTTTATGGGATTAACTACTGAATTGCTAGTAATGAGTGCCACATAAAGAAATTGAAAACTTAGATGAGGAAACTCTTATTCAATAGATGTGTTTTTTCATTAGTTAAATATATATCAGGCAGGTAAGAGTTCCTTTTAAGAAGACAGTATAGACAGCACAAAAGATAATTGCACTGGTATCCCAAGCAAGATATTATGTCTTTCCCACAGAAGAAATATTTTCCTGTCTCTAACTCCTACTGGGTCATCTGCTTAGTCTTACAGATTTTGGAGAGGGGGTTGGGAAAGTGGAGTTCTAGTTTGCAAAAATCCTTCCAGACAATTTGAGCAATGACTACTTTTTCTATGACTTCATGTCCTGTCATCCTGCCTTAGCCTCTGGGGTTGGAATTTATTTCATATAACTTTAGACATATTAAATTTATACATCCAAGTATGAGATAGTCACCTATGCTCCACTCACAGTCAAAGAAGAGAAACAGGAACCTCCAAAAGGGAAATTCATCTGAGCTGTCTTATATGGCTATAGCAGCACAAGACAAATGTCCCTCTGGTGCCTATTTCTCTTCACTGAATATAAAAAGAGACCCATGTGAGTGCAACAGACAACAGGTATAATTTTTAGATGCTTAAGCTAAGCTAGGTGTATTCAACACTAGGTTCTTAATTAGCTCCTTTTTGTCTCTATATTTATTCATTCAAAATCAAATGGTTCCAGCTGTAAGGACTGAGAAAGACCCACCATAGAAATATTATATTTGTGGTCTTCTGGAAGGTGTGCATTGACATTCGTGTCATTGAAAGAATAAAGTGAATCTGGATCTCCTGACTTCTGGGGTATTTTCTATCTGGTGGTTCACTGAATATAGAATTTTGTGTTATCTGGCAGACTCATCTCTGAATCCTATTTTGAGAAAGGGGTTGATAGCTGTGGTTTAAAATACAGGAAGATCCAGCAAGGTAAGATGTGATGAAACATTTCCTATGAAGTTGTGGAATCTTACAGACCTAGTAGGGTCCTGGATGTTCCTGAGGTTTATTACAATTCATTGAACACTGTGGTGTAAAAAGTGATTTTGTGAATCTAGGTTTTAATGTGTTAGCATCAAATGATTTCACTTGCTTTACCTTGAAATGTGTTACTGAAAACCCCCTGATATTATTCCCATTCTGAACTTCAAACTGATACTAGATATTAGACATGAACTTCATGTGTACAAGTATCTATTAAGATTTTTTTTCTGCTGTTAGATATTTAATTATACTCCTGACTATAAAACAAAAATATTTTTTCCTTAATAGCTATTCACTTGCTCATAAACTGGAAGAGATAACACCGTTACTAAATATGAACAAACCTACACCTTCCAATAAAATAATTAGAATTGTCAGTAGCAGTTTAAAGTAGTGCAATGACTTATGTTTCTTCTGATGGCAAAAAGTCTTAATGACATAAATCAGTAGTCTATCAGGAACACATAAGCTTTCCTATTCAGATTTTTCAGTCCTCTTCTCTTCAGTGTGTAACTGATCACTCAAAATTTTGTCATCCCGTTCCTTGAGTGATTTGACATCCTATAACATTTGGAAAACTTTGACTTTCATCGAATTAAACATGGGTAAGAATGGAATACAGACCATTAGTTAGGTGAGCCTTTAATCAAATTTAAGTTTTATCTGTATATGGAGACAAAACTTAACTTGCTTTCATTTAATTGTACATTCAGTGAATATTAAGAATGAGTAATGATGTGTTCACTTTGTGAAATGCACTCATTATATTTTATGACCCATGATCAGTTTACAGCCACATAAAAGACAGATTTTATCATAGAGATGACACCTGGAACAAGGAAAAAAACTATTGATTTTATTAGATGAGGCACTTGTAGAAATTGCAAGTGATTGACTATTAACACAGTGTCATAAAATCCAGCCTTAACAAGTGAAGAATCCACTCTTTTAATCAGAGGGAAAATCAAAGAATAAGGCTGTCGGTATCTACTGCAGCATAAATCAATTTTAAATAACAGATTAAGCAGAAATAATAGCTAATCTTTGTTCAAGCTATTTTCATTAGTGATCTAAATTATTTTAGATACATTTTTAGGCGTGTGTTTTTTCACATGGTAATTTTAGAAATCCCTCCTTCAACCTGCTGGAGGAGGTTTTCCTCTCTTAGAGGAAGTCACAGTTCAATACTCAGGGATGTTATTTAAGTCATCAGATGCCCTTTCATGAATGTTCTTTCCAGCCTCACAATAAAACTTGGCTGCCACTACTTCTTAGATAAATGATGCATGCAATGTGTTGCCACAGAATTACTGAGTAGATATTTGCTGAGGTCTGGCTACCCTAATTAAAAGATAGGTGAAATAATTTTTAATGTATTATCTCTTATTTCTATCCTGGACCCTAAGAGTTTTCACACTAAACAAATCCTCTTTCCTATTGTCCAGTGTCTTTGAAACAATGCACTTACATAAAGCATATTCATACTATCTGCTTAAAAAGATGTTGCATCCCTGCAGAAAGGAATTAAGTAATTAATGTCTACAAGAAATAATTCTTCCTAATCATGATGAAATATTTTCTCTTGCCCACTGTGCCAAACACCTGCCAAACACATGTTTAGACTTGGATTGATAATTTATAGCACAGCTGTGTGGCTCTGTTCAATTTTTAGCCATCATAGAACTGTGAGTTTGCCCTTGCTAGAATGAGTAAAAATCTATGTTTAGACACCCATTGGTTACTAAAGTTCAAAAATTAAGGTCTCATATAGTTCCAGTGTTCCCACTTGTGTTGGTACATAAAAGAAGATGTGTTTACAGAGGTAAGGTCCAAACTCAGGTTATTTGAGAAAGGAACCTAAATTAGAATTTATTTAGTCTGTATATATTCTCAAATATTCTTGAACAATTTTTACTGTACATGTTGAAGTGGTATAATGTCTTCAATAATATAAATAATTAGAAAAACAAATATGTTTTTCTAATACATCTAATTTTCTAATAACATCTTCCATATCCTTTCATTTCATTACAGATTAAGCCTTTGAGAAAAAGAAATTATAGAGATTCAAAGGTAAGATATAAGATACATAATGCCCATGTACTTCATGTACTTCCCTTTTGTTCAGTTGCTGATAAAAACAACAGTAAAAAAGGTATTAAAAATAGAAGGATGATAGAAGCAAGTGAGAGAGTGGAATTTTATGGGTTAATGACTCAAAATATTCCCCAGTTGTGAAGGCATCAGAGTACTTTGTCAGAGCTGCTTTTAGAGGAAGGAGTCTTGGGTATGTAATGGTCAACTTCTAAGACAATGAATGATGAGCTATGAGTGAGATAAGAGAAGAAAACCCTGTGGAGACAGGAAGGAGTCTCTTGACATGCTTACACAAACCCCGGGGTTGTAAAACTCCCACTCCTCCCCTACCCCATTGAAGGACTGATGGGGCATCCTGGCTCAGAAGCCTGAGAGGCAGCTGTCATGTGTTAGAAGGTATCATAAACAATCAAAGGCTCCCAAAGCACTCTCACACTCATTTCTGAGGCCTTCCACTAGAGGACAGAAAGCTCCTCCCTGAGGGGAAGTACCTGGGCATTCCCACCTAGGCTGAGCGTATTTTAGCCAATTGGACTTTGTGTTTTGGAGGCTTGCCCCTCCACCCCCACCCCTGATGTACCATCACTCCTACCAAGGGACAGCTAAGCTGCAACAATCAAGACTCATGGAAGGCTGAGAGGGTGGTGAGATTTTCACACTCTTATTCTTTCTCTCTCCCTCTCTTTTCCCTTACACATGTCCTTGGGTGGTATTTTTGCTTTCACATTGCAATGCTTTCATATTGTTACATTACTATAGATAATAACAATCAAAACAGCTACATACCTGCTTTCCTTTGCAACCAAATTATTCTAAAATAAGCCATAATAAATTTTTATATATGTGTGTATATATATATTTACAAAAATTCATCATTCAGTGTTTTTTCACTCTAACCCACCCCAAGGAATCTATTAACAAGAACCTGGCTTACTCTTGTCTCCTGGGATGGGTCATGACAAAGCACACATACATTGGCTTGCCTTAATCTGTCTTTTAATTTTTAACAAGACAGTGGGATAAAATTCACTATATAGGGTCCATTTTACTTAGTAAAATTGAACAGTCAGTTGAAAGAGCAGCTGGTGACATTGTAGTCAATGCTCTCTGAAGCTAATTGAGAATGATAGAAAAAAATCTGATATAATATATAGCTGCACAGATTTCCTTCTCACCCCAGACACTCATTACACACATCTGTTCTTCATTCCCAATGAAAAACACAATTCCTCTGAGTTTCTTCCAAAGAAACTCATAAACAACCCAGAAGAAAAAACCACATACGTGAAACGTGTTGAATTCTATCCACCCTGGATTAACAGTTGCTCTAACCATTATCAACTTCCAATGTAATTTCAAGTATATAATCAATGTATATTTTCTTCATGATATTTAGAAATATTATTACTTGTGTTATTGTGTTGCCCATAATATGAAAAATTATCTTCATAAATACAGAGAATTTGTTGCAATGAAACAGTTTGTGATCTAAAAGACACAGCAAATAGAAATGTTGATTAAAATACATGTTTTGAAGGAAGAAAATCCATTTTGATAAGTTGGTGGGTTTCTAAATTCTGATAACATTTTCTTGACTATTTTCAGGTGTTAAAATATCCACTGAACTTTTTTTATTAGTTCAGATATTAAATCAAGTCATATGTGAAAAATTAAGAAAAAAATACTTACCCTTATGTTTTCTCAAAGGTCTTAGGTACTGAGTATTAATTTATCATCTGGTTGTTAATCTAGTAGACAGCTTTGCAATTTCAGCAAGTTATGTTCTATTAATAACGTCCTTTTCAGTGCACCATTATTGTATTTTTCTGTCATGTGATATTAAAAGTCAGCTTTTCTGCTTGTACAAAGTCATGGAGTTGTATCCCATTTGATTTTATAACATTTTTTGCATGCTGCGAATTTGGCCCAAAAGCAAAGAAAATGACATGAACTCCTTTTTTGATGGAAGCACCCCAGCACTATTTTCTAGATTCATCTCTCTTCATGGCTAAGTATGTCAGCTGAAAAGGAGTCCAGAAATGGAAGTGGTCTTGTCTCCAAATGCTCATCTCTACCATCAGAATGTCAGCAGTTGGGATTAATTGTAATGGGACTGTGTTCCTGCTCACGGCTGTTGGAGACACTAGAGTTCAAAGATGCAGAGTTGTCCTATCTCTCACACTGAACCTGACCTAGAATTATTTCCAGTCTCTTACTCCTTCACAGCTGGGCCTGTACCATAATTATTTGTATTTCTGTATTGTCTTCCTGAGATTCTGTAGCCTCACATGTCTGACATGGCTTAATAGACCTATTCTGAAATTTACTATTAATTATGAGAATATTGTTGGTCATGGATATGGAATAAAGACTTGCATATGCAGGACAGAAGCTTAGAGTGCTGCATTGCAGCTTTGAGTGTGCTTACTAAGTTCCACATGAGCTGTTATAATTCAAGCTTCTAGTTTCTTTTAGTGCCACAGTCTCTTCATGGTCAAATGACCCACTTCTTTTATTTTTTCCATAAAATGACATAATGCATGGGTTCTTCTCTTTTGGGAGGAAAGAAACTTGAGAAGTCTATAGAGGAATTATGGTGGATATACTGTATGACATTGACAAGACAGTACTTAAACTCCTTCAGGCATGTGTAAAGGAGCAAAGAGCCACCATTGGGTATTTACCATCATCATTGCATCACAGTAAGAAATGCTGCTCTGAAAAGGAGGCACAGAGGAGTAATCCCATGTCAAAAAGTGATAAGAACTCTTGTTCCAAATACCAGAAACACCTCTGAGACTTAATTTTTCATCCAATACAATGTGACACACTAGTTAATATATATTTACCATTACAACTGTGTTTTTGTACTTCCTAGCGCAGAAAATCTTTGAACTCCTTGGAGGGATAAAAGTCACCAGAACTAGTAAATTATTCAATGTTTCACTGGGAAATACAGATGTGAGCAGTGTTTCCAAAGCGCGCACACACAATGATACTGGTGTTTAATGCATGTTTTATCTCTGCAGTCATACAGTTAAAATTTAAATGCTTAAACAAAACCCTATGCTGTCCTAAGGATTTTCAGTCATATAGAAATGAGTTAATTATCCTATCTAATTCAGTGGAGGTCTGAAAGTCAGCACTTAAAGTGAATGCTCATTTACCAACACTCATTTACCTAGACACTCTTCTAATCCAGTCTACTACTGATAATTATGTTGCACTATGAACACTGAAAAGTGTTGTCTATTTTGTCTGGTAAACATGTAGAAGAATGTAGATTTTTTGAAGGAAAGGAGCTCTGATACATCCCAGGGTAGCTAGCATCATCAACGAGCAGTTTCACCATGTCCCTGGGAAGGACAAAACTTAACACCCTCATTTGCAAGCAAGTTCCCTTATGATAGTAATGTTCTGTCTTATTGCTAGGAACATTAAAAATGTTACTCCACTGTAACCCGCTGTTTGACCTAGCTTCTTTGTTCTGTTGGGCTCTTCAACATATTCTCCTGAGAGGCAGACTGATAAAATACTAATGTGAAAATCACTTAAACTTATAAGGTTGTAATTTGGTGTTTAAATCTCCTATCACCTGTCATCAAATGAGGGTTTTGTTTGATAATCTTGTTATTTTCATTCTGTTTTCTTTATTTTTTAATTTCCATGTTACTTGGGTGTCCTGGGTTGGCCCAGGGGGGTAAAAATCTCGGAAGTCACCCCTGCTGCAGAAAGTAGTACAACTTCCTTCCTGGGAGAGAGAACCAATACCAGGTAGTTTTGAGTATGGATGTATATGCCAACCAATTAAAAGTTGATCCGCCTTTGAGGAAAAAATTCATATATAAGCAAAGGACCTCTGAGTCTCTTCCTCTTTGGCCTTCCTGCTCTTCAGAGAGAAGAAGTCCCTGCTTTCTCTCTCCAGTAAGACCGGGCCTTTCTCCCAGAGGTGGAGGAGGACCCGGCCTGAGCTCTTGGCAGATACAGTTCAGCCGGGCTGACATGTCAGCTACAGCGGGCAGTGCCGGCCCTCCTGCTCTGGGCCAGGCAGGGGCCGGGCCAGCTCCATCCAGCTTGGGCCAGGCCCTGCTCTGTCACCCTGGGCCAGGCCAGCCCCACTGGGCTGAGCCAGCTTTGCAGAGCAAGGTCACTAGAATCTGGCTGCTTCTGCCACCCAGCTCAGACTTTTCAAACAGCCCAGCAGAGCCATGTGACTATCACAAGGCCCGAGAGAGATTAACCCTCTCCATGCCCGGATGAAACTTCCAGACACCCATCCTTCCCGGCACACAGAGAGGAGAACGTGAGGACACCTACAGAAATACAGCATACAGACCCAAAGTCAGTGAGGAAAGCAGAGCCGATACCTAGAGGGAGGAGCATGAGGAGCGCTTCAATAGTGAAGCTGAAAACTCTGTTGTGAAACCATGGTTGGGACTAAACTAAAATGTTCCCTGTAATATATGAGAAAATAGTCCAAAGGGGGGATGTGATGTTATAACTGCAGCCAGTGAGCAAAGACACCTGTGCAGAGATAAGCAGATGCTGAAGTGCAGCCTGATGAGAAACTTGAGCAGAGATAGAGAAGAGGATGTGACTCAGAACCCTTGCTCTGGGGAATGCTGGAGAACTTGAGTTGCCAGGAGAACCTGTGTTGCTAGACACAGAAGACAGGGATTTTCTTTGCTGCTGCAATAGAACTGCTCATCCTTAAAAGGGTACCCTGTGGGCTATTCATGACCCACTGTAGTGGCTGTGGGAAGGCTACTGGTGTGGGAGGGATCCACCACAACAAGCAGATTTTTCCTCCCGGGCGGCTGCTGGTTGTGAGGCTGAAACCCATAAAAACTGTGTTTTCTTACAGAGAGTCCATGGTATAAACAAAAGAGACTTCTCTCCCTAAATGAACTGAGAAAAGACTATTTTAGAGGGGGTAAACTGATTGAAAGTCAAAGTGTTGTCTTTTTGTACTGTCAGTAGATAAGAAATGGAGAGGTGATCTGAGGGTTTTATTCTGGTTTTTCTTGTTGTTACCCTTTTGTTTTAGGTTTATTAATAAACCTTCTTTATATTCTTAAAGTTTGAGCCTGCTTTGCCTACTCCTAATCCTTATCTCATAAGAAAAATGGAGTAAATTTTGGTAAGTGTGCTGGCATTTGGCCAAAACTCAAACAGGCGAACTGAAACCACTACATTGGGAAACGTATTTGAGGACATTTTTGAAGCAGTAGCTATTTGAAAATTGGTAAAGATTTAGGTAGAACCACTGGACAGAGGAGCCTTGGCTACAACACTACTTTTACAAATACATAGAAATAACGTGGCAGCCTCTGGCAGTGCCAGGCCAAGCCAAGATAGCTTTATTATGTGGCTAAGGAGCAGACTAGTGTTGCTTTCTAGGGGTACCGGGGGTGACCTGATGTGTTGCAGCCTTCCTTGAGGAAGCGTCCCGTCAGAGAACGGCTTCTCCAGGGGCCTTAGCAACCCCCTAAGCGACAGGTGATTTCAGCAAGTGTAGCAGCTTCTCTGCTACAAGTGATATCAGCTCTTGTGATTCAGCTCTTTGTGAAATCTCCCGAGGCAGACCCGGGGGCAGAGAGACAAGGGATCTGTACGGCAGTTCCACAAGGTAGCTTTATTGTCCAGAAGCTCCTGTGAAGGGGAAGCCAGGGATGACAGCTGCTCCCTGCCTAAAGGCTGAGGAAGGGGGGACTTTTTATGGGAAAGGCAGGGGGTGGGGTAAAAACCAGTTAGTCAACTGGGTATGAGGTATTACCATAGAGGAGCAAGGCATGCTGGGAGTGGTTCATCTGGTCACCCTGACCCAGAGGTAGGTTTCTTATCTCTGAGTCACTTTGCCCTCAGGCTTTCCTCCAAGGGAGTGTAGAGGGCTCTTGAGCCAAGAGCTCACAGCCCTCCACACCTGACTAGGCAATATTTTAATATTCAGGTAAATGCATGGTTAATTATAGTCATCCTCTATTCCTTTCTTTTGAAAAGAATATTGGTATGAATAATTGTTCTCTCTTGTTCCACTCCACTGAAAGCTGTTGACACCAGCAAACTAAGGATTTTTTTTCTGTACCTCACCGGAACCTCTTAAGATGCCTCATATATTCGATGCTAATAGGACTATTAGAAAAGCATCTGAATCAATTTCCTATTTACAGGAAAATATTTAAATTGTATGATTATTTTCTTTGGGCCATATTCCTCTTGATAGTATATGCAAACATCAAAAAGCTATTAAATCTTTTTATCTGGAAATTTCAGTTATTGAAAAATTCAATCCATCGTTTATGATATCTCAAAAAAAAATGTAAGCCTACATACTCTTCTGGTTTCAAGATCCTGTGAAGGTATAGAACCACCTGATATGTAGGCAACCTGATGCACAATTTGTCACACACCTTATGGACCTCCTTGCTTATATGTACCATGCAAAATCATAGACTTTGCTTTTAGACTCTTGCACATCTTATGCTGCAATTCCCTCAGAAACATCAGTGATGTTTAATGTGCTTTAATGAACTCCAGTGAGACCTTAACTGAACAAAGAGCCACAGAGGCACTTAATGAGGTATGGAATCAAGCGTCATCACAGAAAGGAGTAAGACCCAGCAGTAGAGAATGAAGAAAAGGCTGTAATGTTGTATATTATGAACACTAGTGGGGGAAAAAAAGAAATTAAAAAATTCTATACTATCTTCTGCTACTCATATTCTTGAGCACTGCCAATAAAACCTTAAAAAATGCAAAATTCTTATAATGTAACAATTTCTAATCTTGTGTTCCATGAACTGTTTCTTGGTGATAACATTTTTATTTAATTATGTCTGTGAGCATCATAACTTATATTGATGAACATGGGTTGGCATAGTTTTTTAAGCCTATAATGAACTAAATGTTATACAGAATGCAATTTTCCTCTTCATTTACTTTAATTATTCTAGTTGTAAATGCTGTTGCCTTCCATTATTACTGAATAAATCTCACTGTAGGATCAATTACTACAGTTTAAGAATTAGACTTAAAATTGTTTTGTAATTATGTACAATTTTTGTGCCATTAGATCTCAGCATTATTCTTCGTAAAATATTTGGAGACCTAATGACATAGAGAGTCATAAAAACATTAGAGTCAATGTCCCAGGACAGTTAAATACTGAACTTTTGTCAGCATCTCACTACTTAACTATATTTTGTTAATTTGGCCTCTTTAATGTTTTAAATGAAAATTCTGGCAAATTAAATTAAATTTTTCTAATTTGTGCCAAAGAGTAAAAACATCAGCTCAGGTGGTGGAGACAGATCCATAAACATTGCGTAGTTCTACCTTGCAGAAGGAAAGAGTGACCTAAATATTTTTTAAGATGGTTTTAGAGAGTTTCTGAATGGTTCCTGTAGAAATGGACAGGTATAACACTCCAGCAGAAAGAAGCAATTCATTGAAAATCTGCTTGCTGGATTCAGAAATTTGTTGACAACTGAAGGCTATTATTCAAACTAAAGAATTCAATAACATACTAAACTGATCCTAATTCATGGTACAGAGTGACCCCATTACTGTTAATCTCTTATCAGAAGATAGAAGGTTAGGACCTCAAGTTTTCTCAGTTGATATATAATCCCAACTAAATGAAAGACTGATTCAGAAGCATTGTGTCAAATTACCATATTGATATATGTGCTAATCTGCCCTGCTATCCCCTTACAGATGTTCTCAAATTAAAGCTTGCATCCCTCATTTTATTCTGTAGAAAAAGAACAGGAAAAATGACTCCACTTCTGTTAACATCAGCTGTTATAAACTAGCAAAATTTGAAGGATGAAATGAAAATGAATTAATGAGCCAGTGACCGTATTCATAGATGGAGCTATAAATTTACCCAAATAATTCTAAGTGAAACTACTGAAAAATATAAATTGGTATATTTACATGTTTCTTACGTGCCACTTACTGTAAAAGTTATAACTGCTTAAGCTCTCTCCAATTTAATTTAGTATTTTTCCTATTTTAATTTCCTTAAACTCACCAATGAAGGCCTAATTTAGAGATGATGTGCAAGTTGACTTCCTGTGTTATTGTTTACATCCAATTGCTCTTGCCTACAAGTGTTATAGCTGATGTTACTCAGTGAGAAACAAGGGGAGGGGAATTATGTCCCAGTAATTTAGAGTGCTTTTACATTCATACTTTTTGCATCTTTCAGCTAGCAGACATGAGTTATAAAATATTAAATTTTTTACACGCAAGCAATACAATTGTTTTGTGTCATGTGGAAGTTACCAAAAGCTGTCCAAAAGTGGCTAAGGGCCCAACTCATTGCTGAGCATTTAATAAAATGCAACAGAATGAAAAAAAATTAGAGAGAGAGATAAAAAGAAGAACTAAAAAGATCTGAAAGAAAGAAAACCCTGAACAATAGAGTATCATCACATCTGTTCTACTGACCAGGTCTTGGTCCAGCCTGTAGGCTAATTCCTAATTTTTTAAATTTTTCAAATAAAATGCAAAAACCTCTCTTTGTATTTATATAGAATGGTTTAACATTTTTAAATATATTAATAAAGTGATTAGATCACCTTTTGCATCACTAGTGCAAAACTTGATATGTTCATGACAGTGTTCTAGTTTGTAATGTATCCTTAAATTCATTTCACCAGCCACCTTCAGTGTGATTCTGTGTAACAGGAAAATGAATGGTGAAACCAAACCAGAAAGTCAAGGACAACCTGTTCTATTGCCCCAATAACATCTGTAGATAGTACAGTACCAAAGAAACCACCTAGCTGAACTTCCATTGGGGGCTAAAGGAAAAGAAATTTAGCAGCCTGTTAGGTTTACATTCAGATTTGTGGGAGCAAAAAATGTCAATCTGTTTTTTCCTTTTTACCTCTGTAAAGTCCAATACCTGGATGAGACAGAATATTTTTAAAGGATTCTTTATTCATATTTCACCAGCTCTTCATTGCCTCTGACAAACCTTCCAAACCATTGTTAAACAAAAATCAAATACTTCCTCTGTATCTTGGGACAACAGAATAATTTTGAACTGAGGCCAGTTAAACATATAGTAGATCATGATGAAAACATTCACTTCAGTCAGTTAAGTAGCAGCACTTAAAATTATTTCATAAGATATTGTGATCATATTACAGGATCTGATTAGTTTCTTTCTTCTTGATTTTTGAACAGATGTTCAGTATATATGATGCTAATCTCTTCACTTTGATATTTGCCAATTTACTGGTTTCAATATGTTGTTATAAACAATTCTTTTTTTCTAATCTAGAAAAATATTTCTATGAAAAAAATAAAATAATCTTTGATTTTTTAATGAAGACCTTCTTCTAGGAGCTCTAATATTGACTCTAAATTCATTCTAGTGGACTAGATGCATTTGAACTTGAACAGTTAGGAGTGTATTTGCCCCAACTCCAGCTTTAGTTAGAGTAGAAATACTAACAGATTCAGAGTAGTTGAAGTTCCTCCAATGTGAATTACTCTTGGGAGAATCTTGTCTTTTCCGTTGACTGTAGAAAAAATTAGGACTTCTACAGCAAAATCTATTGGCATATGGATGAATTGAAGACCTTTATATACATTTAATCTACATACATGTATAATATTTTTCATTAAACTTATAGGGCTTCTTGTTTTTTTTTCTCAATTTCTTTTCCATCTTCTCACATAAATGCATTACACTTCCTGTCTGTAATATTAATTTAATTTTTCCATGTTTTTGGAAGTCAGTACCTAAGCCAATTCAGAAACATACAAGTAATATCTACAAACACAGAAATGCATAATGGACATCCCCAAAAAGTCAGTACTGCAGGAAATCAAAAGAAAAATATCCCAAATACAGGATAACTTGTAACACTTACAAAGAATAATTTTCCAGCCTTAGATTTTAGCTGTATTGAAAATGAGTCCTATCACTAATTTAGAAACATGACTGAAATATTTTAGAGCCCAGATAACTCACAAAAAGGAAAAAATATGTTATGCCAATTTGAGTCCTCTTTTGAAATACATCTTATCTGACATTTGGTGTAAGTTGCTGGTTAGCTAGGTGGAGAATTAGCGGTAATCCTGTTGCTTGTTACCTGATATCAAAACATACAGAGATCTTCACAGTCTGACTACTGTAGAAAAAACAAGCAATGGTCACATCATCCTCTCAGTTTTGTAGACTTCTCTTGTGTCATTAATGAGCTGTGCTTTGATAGAGCAATATTGCCCAAAAGTAAAGTTGAGCACTTTCATTAGTGAACTACAGG
Organism: Eopsaltria australis; assembly: GCA_034509425.1. Lineage (NCBI taxonomy): Eukaryota > Metazoa > Chordata > Aves > Passeriformes > Petroicidae > Eopsaltria > Eopsaltria australis. The sequence goes on along the minus strand of JAVTVJ010001103.1, from coordinate 225,403 downwards.
TCTCCAAATTAGTGAAATGTCTTTGAGCAGTTTAAACTTGTGATTGAGAACATTTAAGCATTTAACTGCCCCCAGCTTAATTGCTTTCTTAGACTAGGGTTTAAATGTTTTGCCCTACTGCATTAGTGAAAAATGGCCATCAACCCAGAATAACCTGAGGCGGGCCATTTAGCAGGTATTGCAAAATAGTACATGTATTACTTTTATGCTGTCCAGTAATTGCACCTTTACAAAATTGCAAATCATTTCCGACAAATGTTGATTCATTTTCAATATCTGAGGGCAATAATAGGAACTAGAAATATGTTCCAATGAATAATAGATTATGAAAGACTATCTTGCATAGTTTAATCATTTTTCCCTTGAGAAAAAAAATAGTCATGCTTTTGAAATCCTACTGTTTCTTGCCTATTTGAAGAACAATTATGCACTCCAGAGGCATAGTGGCATTTTAATTTATTTTGCTTTCCAAATTAGTAAAACTGTAGACTTTCTATTCTAGACATAGCCCCAGAATCCAGAGTTTTGGAATGCTATGCTAAGTCTTTCCTATATGTCTCTATACAAATCATATCTCATTTTTATACATCAGGATTATGTTTTAGAAAATTCTCCCAGAGGGGAGTTGCTGCAGTCTTTTAAGAAAATACTGAATGGGAATCATTTAAGGTACATAAATGGAAAATATTGTTGCCATACAGCTAGGCACACATGAAAAATTCAAGAACAATTTATCTTTCACAATGACCTTTTTGGCAGAATTCTGTAATAAGGTCAAACTATTTTCACATATGGAGAGAAGCTTTCTTTATCAATTGCAAACATCAGCATAATAATTTGATCCTGTAACAGTTCTGCTGTCAAGGATACCAAGTGCTAGGCTAGTACTGTCAGTACCTAATGTCCAGAGTAATTTGCTTTATCAGCATCAGCTTTTCATTCTCATATTTCAAATCTCCTAAAGATCTCACCCACTGGATTTACCCAATATAATGAAGGAAAATAATTTAATGTAACTTAGAGAAACCTACCAGAGCCTGACATGCTTCCATTGTGCAACCAGATGATATTTTTAAGGAATATTTGCCTGTGGGGAATAGAAATTTCTGCCTGATGCCGTTGTGCATCTTCCCTACAGAGCACATTCTGATGAGCTTTATCCACCAAAAGATGCCAAATTGAGTGTCTTTTTATTCAACCTGAGCTAGTGACTTCTCTTTTTTGAAATAACCTTCCAGAAACTGCACCCAACCTCTGTAACTTGTATGTTTATTATTCTCTACACATTTTTTCCTTTAACTGCTAATTATTTTGTCTATTTTTTTTCCAGTTGTGATTATTAAGAGGTGATATGAGTGTGATGTCAAGATAAATAGCTTTAGACCTTTCTATCTTCACAAACCCAAAAACATAGGCATATCAGCTACATTGTCAGAGATACACACCTTTATTTAGTCAATCACCTTATGCAGCCGTAGAACACAAACTATTAAATCACTTTTTAGAAGCCTTTACTCAAGGCAACGTTTCTCCCTCATTTAGCTCAAGAGGAATGGACCACAAAAGGTCCAATGAGAAGAATGACATAAATGTTGGCTAACAGATTAATCTATGAAAGTATGTGGTCTACACACACAAATGCACACTCAGCACCAACCTATATCTGCCTCTACACTTAATGATCAGGTCTGATGAGCTGATGGGTCTCTTATGGGCAAACTGTTCAGATTTGAATGCTTCTGTCTGCAGTAAGAAAGAAAAGAAGCAGCAATAAATAGACATGACAACTGCACTTTAGCAGATCACAAGTAAGAGATATGCTGATTCATTTATTATACTTTAAGACTGTAACCAGTTAGGTAACAAATAAAGGTAAGAGATAAGAGTGTAAAAAGGTAAGATGACTTCCCCTATCCCTTACACAAAAATTAGGAGCTTCTTTTCAAAGAAAGTGAGAGACTCCTAAGCTGGTGTTAGTTAATACCATTGAGTGGAGATATTATCCAAACTGAATATATTTTCTCTCTTTTTAATTTTTCTTTTGCATCATGTTCAGGAGTAATGGCAACCATGGCTCTAGTAAGTAACTGCATTCAAGCAAATAAAGTACTATCTAGAAAGGAGATGCAGAGGTGAAGCTTGCAAGAAATAGCGATACCTCCTGTGAGGAAGACAATAAAAAGTCACTCAGGAGAAAGATACCCAAGGAGTATGAAAATAAAAAAGATATCCTGGTCTACTCATGTATGAACATGAATATATGTGTGTGAATTAATGTTCTTTCTGGGTACCATGTTTATTCTGCACTTCCAAATAATATTGTGAAACTGGCATTATATTAGAGTACCAGTACTGCTCAGTCAACTGAAAAGACAGTTTTGACTTGGATCAGCCTCATAACTCATATCTGCATGCATTGATTTGGGATGCTATACATATCCCAGTATCTCAGTATTGAGTAGTATTTTTTTTTTAAATGTTCTATTAATAAACCATCTATTGTGAAAGGTACAGTATTAATCTGCCTGGAATTTTGCAGTATCTGAGTGCATTATCACTCTGTCTACTGCCATTTGAAGTAATGTGGGGAAAAAAAAGGGAGAAATTTACAAGGAAAAAATGCCTCCTTACCTACCAGAAAATATTAGTAGAGTATTTTTTTCATTTAAAGTGAGAGCAAAAAAGCTTGAAATAGATTAGTTGTTCACCACCAATGGTGGATGTTTCCCGAATTAGTATGCAGCACATACAAGTAATCTTCACCAAGCAAAAGAGCAATGCATGCATAGTAATCATGTTAGAGCAATGTAGACATTATTTAGGAAGGCAGACCTTGGAGTGCATCTATGGGGGCTGGATGAGATATGAAACTGAAAACCAAGTTCTTGCATGTGTGTGTGAGTGAATACATGTGCACAGCCACACACACACGTTCATGCTCTAGCATGTGTAAGAAATAACCTTCAGTTTTCATCCCTGTCACACAAAGAGATAGACTCTTACTTTCAGCTTAGAAGATTGCAAAGAATGCAAAAGAAGATCAAAAATCATGTTGCCTCTTACGTAAATAAAAGAATATTCAACAGGTATAAAATATTTGTAATTGGGTTTTAAAATATTTGAAAATTATTGAGCATTGCATACTTCATTTTGTCATCTATGTATTTCTCTGTAATTCATTTGGGTTACATTTTTTCTTCATTACTTTTAAGCTTTTCAGCTCATTAATTTGTTAACTAATTATATCTAATTACTCATTCACAGCAGTATACCTACTTTTCAAGAACTACCAAATTTGTACTGCCAAATGTTCTGAGAATTTGTTCAATACACAAAATTATTTCACTTCATTTAAGCTCCAACATACTAATTTAGGAAAAAACTGGACCAGCATTTTCTGATCTATAAATATAATATTATCATCTTAAGGTCATCTTCTCATTGTCTTACAGCCCCTCTGGTACTTTACAGAAATTAAGTAACAAATAGGACATTTGTCTTTGATTATAATGAACAGGTTTTTTACTAGATTCTATTTAAAGTTAAGACCATAAGTAGTTAACCTGTTTGAGAAGCAAGATCACACCTACATCTGTTCTCTGGTGTCTCTTTTATATCTAAGAAAACATACTGTGCTTTGCAAAACTTCAAAATTTAAAACTTGCATTGTCTTTGTTTCTGGAATGTTACACATTTCAATTTCTTTTAATTTTTTTTTTTTTTTTTATTCTAAAGGAGGGCTAGGATGGTTTTCAATTTACATCTCTGTCGCTGATTTCTCTCTAGAGAGATATGATTTACCAAGTTGAAATTCTTTCAGTTGAATCTTGTTCTGAGAAGGGAGGGAACTTCAAACAGAAATTTGGTAGTATGTGCATCTTTGATAAGTGGATTCTGTAAAGTTACAGAAAGTGTTTCTGTTGTAAAAAAATCTTCCACCTTTGTGTTTAACTGTGCTGTCAGACCCAGGAACAATTCTTCACAGCTCACGTGTTGATCACAAACTGTCAAATGCGAATTTTTTTTTTCCACAGAGAGCAGACTGAACATACAAGCCACTCTTCTCTGTCAGAAGAGAGAGCACTGTTGTTGCAAGAGTTTATCTGAAGAGGACAGCAAGATTTTATCATCCTTACTTTCCTAAAGTAGGTTTGCATCTTCTAAGCCTATGGAGGTACATACTGGTCCCGTAGCTTTTTGGCATCTGGAGGACTGGTGAATTCAGAGGCTTATATTCACTGACTTTTGAAGGCTGTGCTGCCTTGTAGCAAATCTTGAAAGCAAAAGAAAGGGAATTTTCAGTTGTGTCATCCTGATACATTTTCTAAATTAGGTTTTTATAGTTAAACTTTGTCTTAGGCAGGAAAAAAAAAAGTAAGAGGACTTTCTGATCCTTATACTTTCATATTGCAGCTGGAAGTCGAAAGAAAAGTGTCCAAAGAGAACTCACAATTAAATGAGGCTCTGTTTGACATAACTCTTTGCAGGATCTTGGGAAAGGCATAAACTATCCCATATAATTATTGTCTTCCCTAAAATGTGGACAGAGGATGACATTAGTGCTTAAGAATGGAATTTGCACACCTGTATCTGAAAGAGTATTAGCCTTCTGTTTGGTCAGTTACGCTCTTGGTTGGTTTTCAAACAGAATATGCGTACATTAGCCCAGTAAAAGCCAAAAACTTGAGATAATTTATTGGAAAGCCCTTCAGAAAGCTTACTATTCAAACATCTTTATGACCCAGCTGGATACAGTCACAGAATTTTTTCCAAAATAGGCTTAGACAGAGCAAGAGGCTTCCCATCTGTCTAGGGAATTGCTATCTCTAAAAATAGCAGAGGGAAAGAGGGAAGTAGATTCTAGTGGAAATGTGTTGCTGACAGCATCTGAATGTGAGTATATGAAGGATTGCCTTTTATCCATTTCCATGGTTTTAGAAGCAGGGATCAGGGAAGGTTTACAGTTGTCTAAATATAGGCATTGCTACAATATGAGCTGTTCTGCAGCTTCTCATCTGGCCAACAGCTTTTGTTTCAGAAAACCAAGATTCTGCTGAAGGACCTTGTATTTATTTTCCAGACACATGCAGATACTTGAGGCACCTAAACTGGTTCAATAGACACGTGTTTTGGGAACTGAATCCTACCCTAAGAGCTTATCAGCTAATATTCTGCTGTACATTTACCATTTGAAGAACAGGTTGCTCCTAAACACAACAGAACTGTATCCTTTCCCAAGAATTAGATGACTTACCAAGAAGAAATCTGAAGGAATGCAATTACTTGTGGACGTCTCCACTGAGAAAGACATTATAGCCATTACTCTAATAATATGCTGTAGGGAAATTATGGATGACCAGAGAACGGAAAGTCAGCAAGAAGTTTTGTTAATTTATTTGTTACAGAGATCCTGCAGTCCAGGCTGTAATTAAGGATTGGCAGGCCCCCAAGCCTGTCACTATACACTCAGACTGCTGCCTCTAAGTCATACAGCAGGTTTTAGTAGCAGATTCTTAACAGTAGTTCAAACTTTAGCAGCTGTTGTGCTATTTGAGTTTGGGACCCTGTAAGGAAGGGCCCTAGTCTGTCAGTCGACACGTTCTCTGGGGCTCTGTTTGCGTCAGCCCACGCAGGAGAGAATGCCACCCACACCATCAAGCATTTTCTCCTTGCAATTGCCACCCTGGAAGTCCCTGAACAAATAAAAACAGATAATGGGCTCACCTATACCTCCCTCAAATTAAAAGACTTCTTCAATCAATGGGGAATAAGACACATGAGGGGCATACCTGCCAATCCCACAGGACAGTCCATCACAAAAAGGACTCACCAGATCCTCAAAAGAGTCCTCAATCAACAACGGAGAGAAGCAGAAATTATGTCCCCCATTGAGAGACTCTGTAAAGCCCTCTACGTTATTAATTTTCTAAATTGTACATCATCAGAGCCTGACCCCTCCGTACTCCGACACTTCATGAATTCGGCCTGAGCTAAGCTCACTGAGAAACCGCCGGTGCTAGTCAAAGACCCAGAAACACATCAGATTTCTGGACCTTTCCAGTTGATTACCTGGGGGAGAGGGTATGCCTGTGTTTCACTACCATCTGGCCCCAAATGGTTCCCAGGAAAAAACATCAAACCATACTTAGGCCCTGCAGACACTGCCTCCACAAATAATAACCGAAATATCCCAGAGTCTGACACATCAGGTCCAGATAACCAGAGATGCTCAGCCTGGAGAAGGAGGAAGCGTTGACTGCCATGTAAATTCCACCATCCCGTCACCAGGCCACACAGCTCCGAGAAAGACTCCACTTAAGAAAATGCAAACTACAGGCCAGACATACATCTGGCCAACACTGTTATAAGTAACAAGTTATTCCCTAGTTATCCCCAAAACCCCACTTACCTATATACATACCTTCCTGTTCCCTCCCCTCCCTCTCCTCCCCAACCCTCACTTACCCCCAACCAGAATATCCCAAACTCTCTACCCCTCCCTCCCCCAACAGTATTCATTTTTAAACAAAGAAAGGGGGAAATGGAGCAAGCAGGCCAATGCAACATCTGCCACCCTTAGCGATCTCCTCCGAGATGAAGAAATCACCAGACACGCGACACTACAAAACCGGGCAGCCATTGACTTCCTGCTCCTAGCCCATGGACAGGGCTGTCAAGATTTTGAAGGCATGTGTTGGTTTTGATTTAACATCACGTAGTGACTCCATCTCAAAGAACATCCAGCTGCTAAAAGATCAAGTCCACCAAATCAAGACCGAAGAAAGAATCACAGATGGTCTCAACAACTTTCTTGGACAATGGGGACTCCAAGGGTGGGCGCTTTCTTTAGTTAAAAGTGCTTTCTGGATTTTCATTGTAGTTCTTACTGTCTTGCTTATGTTCTCATGTTTTTTACGCTGCTTAAAAAAGACCGTTGGTGAAGTGTTCTTAGTAAGAAAAGAAGGGGGAGTTGTGGAGGGCTGTGAGCTCTTGGCTCAAGAGCCCTCTACACTCCCTTGGAGGAAAGCCTGAGGGCAAAGTGACTCAGAGATAAGAAACCTACCTCTGGGTCAGGGTGACCAGATGAACCACTCCCAGCATGCCTTGCTCCTCTATGGTAATACCTCATACCCAGTTGACTAACTGGTTCTTACCCCACCCCCTGCCTTTCCCATAAAAAGTCCCCCCTTCCTCAGCCTTTAGGCAGGGAGCAGCTGTCGTCCCTGGCTTCCCCTTCACAGGAGCTTCTGGACAATAAAGCTACCTTGTGGAACTGCCATACAGATCCCTTGTCTCTCTGCCCCCGGGTCTGCCTCGGGAGATTTCACAAAGAGCTGAATCACAAGAGCTGATATCACTTGTAGCAGAGAAGCTGCTACACTTGCTGAAATCACCTGTCGCTTAGGGGGTTGCTAAGGCCCCTGGAGAAGCCGTTCTCTGATGGGACGCTTCCTCAAGGAAGGCTGCAACACATCAGGTCACCCCCGGTACCCCTCGGAAGTGAAAGTCAAGTGTTTCAAATAGGATAGATGAGTTCAAAAGCTCCTCAGGTAGAGACAGGAATTGAAATATAGTTCTATTTATCCTTGATTAATATCCCTAGACACTGTGCTTCTGAATAAAAGGAAAATTACTCATTTGGCTTTTTGGTGATGCTTGCAATTTCTTTAATTTTTTTCTTTCAGAAGTATCTGGTATGGTGGTATTGTTTCAGATCAAAAAGGCTTGCTGTCTGTGGAAGTATATAGTAATTCCTTTAAAATATTTACTTCAGGGGAAAATAGAAAGCAAAGGAAAATGAAGTTTTGGTCAATTTTATTGTAGCTTCCTTCTCCTGCTTTGAGTTTTTTTTTCTTTTTGGTTTTCTGTTCTTTGTGTGTTTGATGAGTTACAGTAAAAAATCATAGGTATAGCTCCACCAGAGATATCATTGTGAAGTGTTGACCTTGGCTGGACACCAGGTCCCTATTTGTAGTAGTTTCAGTTTGCCTATTCAGGTTTATGGCTAAATGCTAGCACACTTACTTATATTTACTTGATTGCTTGTTGTGAGATGAGGATTAGGAGTAGGCAAAGCAGGCTCAAACTTTATAACGTACAAAGAAGTTTTATTAATATACCTAAGACAAAGGGAAAAAGAAAAAAAACTAAGAAAAACCAGAACAAACTCTTCAGACCACCCCTCCTTCCCCCACCTCTCCATTTCATTCTCCTTAACAACATACAAAAGACAACACTTTGACTTCTAGTCAGTTTACCACCTCAGAAATAGTTTTTGTTCTAGTTCATTTAGGGAGAGAAGTTTCTTTTGCTTACACCATGGATCTTCTGTAAGAAAAATACAGTTTTTATGGGTCTTCTGCCTCACCATTAGCCGCCGCCCAGAGCAAAGTGCAGCTTAATGGTGGATCTCTCCCACACCAGTAGCCTTCCCACAGCTACTATGGTGGGTTATGAACAGTCTACAGGGTACCTGTTTTAAGGATGCCCAGTTCAATTGCAGCAACAAAGAAAATCCCTTCTTCTGTGCTTAGCAACACAGGTTCTCTTGACAACTCAGGTCTTCTAGCATTCTCCCCGGGACCAGGGCTCTGGGTCACAGCCTCTCCTCTCTCTTGGTTCTAGTTTCTCATCAGGCTGTACTTTTTTAACACTTACTTGTTTGTACTTAAGTAATTCAGTTCATTGGCTGCAATAAGAACTTCACATCCTCTTTTGGACTATATCTTCATATATTACAGAGAATTATTAACTCAGTCCCCAACCATAGTTCTCCAAAAGAGTTTTCAGCTTCACTCTTGAAGCAACTTCCCATGCACCCCCTTGTGAGTATCAGTTCTGCTTTCTTTACTGACTGTAAAGTCTCTGCGCTGCACTATGTAGGTGTCCTCACTCGTTCCTCTCTCTGCGAGGAAGGATGGGTGTCTGTGAGTTTAGTCCAGGCATAGAGAGAGTTAATCTCTATCTCTCTCTCTCTCCGGCAGTGTGAAGATCACGTGCTCTTTGCCGAGTTGTTTGAACAGGTCCGAGCTAGATGCCAGACACTCTCAAAAGTCTCTCTGCTTGGCTCTGCCAAGCTGGCTCAGCCTGGTAAGGCCATCTAGACCCAGAGTGACAGAGCAGGGCCTGGCCCGAGCTGGATAGAGTCCAGCCCGGTCCTTGCCTGGCCCATCTCTCTCTCTCGTGTAGCTAGCACACCGGCTGAGCTGGATCTGCTGAAAATTCCAGCCGTTTCCTCCCCCATGCCCGGCTGCAGCGGCACGGCTGCTTAAACTCACTCCCATTTGGAGGAAACCAGCTGAGCAGGCTGCTCCTCTCTACACAACAACAGCAAGTCCAAAGAAGAAGAGCGTCAGAGAGTCTCTGCTTATATATGGTTTTTTCCTCAAAGGCGGATCAACTTTTTAATTAGTTTACTTACCTATCAATCCTTAAAACTACCTAATTATTCGCTCTCTCTCGCAGGAAGGAAGTTGTATTCCTTCCTGCAACACAAATCACTTCCTAAATTTTGACCCTTCTAGCCTGACCCAAGACACTATTGCACAGCTCTATCACTCCCCTTCCCAGTTGGACAAGGAGAGAAAATAAGACAGAAAACGACTTGTAGGTTGGAAAAAGGCAGTTTGCTAAGGCAAAAACACAAGTTTGCATGAACAAACAAAGGAAAAAATATGTTTATTCTCTACTTCCCATCAGCAAGCAATGTTCAGATACTTCCCAGGAAGCAGAGCTTCAGCACACATAGCAATGTGCTCCCGAAGGCAAACATTGTAAATAACAAATACCCACCATTCCTCCTCCTTTCCTTAGCTCTTATATCTGAGCTGATGTGAAATGGTGTGGCATATCCCTTTGGTCATTTTGGGTCAGCTGGCCTAGCTGTGCTCCCTCCCAGGACCCTGCCCACTTCCAGCCCCTGGATGGAGTGGGGAATGTTGAGGGACAATGCTAATGCCATGCCGGTGCTTCTCACTGGTGTGTTATCAGTACCTTCCCAGCTACCAATGCAAGGCACAGCCCTGTGAGGGCTGCTATGGGAAAATGAACTCTGGCTCAGCCAGAAACAATGCAATTGTGAATGACATCTAATTATTAACTTCACAGGAAATAGAAAAAATCATAGGAGTGCACTACAACACCAAAGGTTTTATCAGTTTGTTAGTGTTTATGATAAATTAAATGAAGTGTGACTCAGGCAGGTTCTCCTATAGTAAAGACAAAGTACTGTACACCACTAGAGTTAACGTCACGTGCTTCACAAACTATTTCAGAACTGTGTGAGAGAATTTTATCTATGTGAGTCCAGTCTGAAAGCAACCTAGAGAAGGTTGCAAAGATTTTGCGGTAAAGATTTTATATATTTTATTTCAAATTTCTGTAGGATCTGACTTTCAGTTCTGATTTAATCTTTCTTTAGGTATATATACACCCATATTCTGTGAGTCTCTGATTCTATAATACAAGTTTGTCCTGGTTTGAAGGACAGGTGTCTGTTAAGGAAGGCAGGAGCCTCCCTTGGAATGGGAAACTGTAACCCCTCTCCCTCCGAATTATTATAAAGGCTCTCAGGCAAAGATATGGGAATAGGAATAACAGTTCTTTACTAATATCTAAAACAAAGGATAACAAATAACAACAACTATAACGTTAACCAACAAACAGAACCAGAAACCCAGTGGCAGCCTGCTCGGCTTCAGGCACCTTTTTCCTTTGGTGCAGTTCCAGTCACAGCCTGCAGGGGCGCTCTGGGTGCGGTGATTCCCCGGTGGCTGCAGGGGGTGCTCCGGCGTGAGCTCAGGTAGCACACGGCGAATGGCGACTGCCGCGAAGCACGGAGGGATGGAGGAGAGCCTTTGCTCCACAGACCTCGGGAGGGGCAGCTGGTGTTGGTGCCACAGCAGGATCCCGGACACAGGGAGCTGGACGGTAAGGGTCTCCCACGTGCAGGGAAACCCACTACAATGTAGCGGAGAAAACTCCTAGCTGGGTGGTGGCAGGCAGGTCAGCTCAGATGGGCAGAGGGGCAGAGACTCACAGCAGACAGACCGGCAGCTCCGCGTGGCTTCTCAGGGGCCGTGGGTTCAGCAGACAGCTCCGACCGTCAGCTCGAGGGTCCGAGCAGAGGCAGAGCCTCCCTTGCTTTTCAGATCTCTCTCCAAATCCCGCGTTAAGGCTCTGCTTCCATGAAGGGCAATTTTGCCCCACCCTGCCAAGGAGAAAGGCTACAGCCTTGTGCTTTGTTTCTCTTAAGTACCCAGTCATTTGTGTCCTAGCAACCCATGGGAGAAAAATTCCTGAGGAAAAGAACTAGATCCAACCTTCAACAAAGTTAAATGTTTATAGGGTCAGCTGCAATGATACTGTTGTTTTACTATAAGCTCTTAAAAAACAAACATTCTAATAGAGATGTATTGAGTTGCAACAGAAGTAAAAACAAAGGTTGAAGAGGTTAAAGAGGACATCAAATCTAATTGCATCACAAAGAATGAAGTTAGACAAATATATTAGGGATTATATCATGGCTTAAACTCTTTTCTTCACTGAGTTTAAAAATGCATAGTTACTTCTTTTCTGTATCTATACTATAATAGTGTTTTCCTCTGAGCACCTTGTATACTTTCCTACATTAATTCCAACTACATATAGATTTACTCTTAAAAGTACAAACAGAAAGAAATGAGCCTCAAAATACAACTTCAGTCCATCCCCCTTTTTTTAAGCACAAAAAATTGAGGCAATCTTCAATGAAATGATTTTTTAAAATCACTATTTGTATGAGGAACACACTTCATCAAGACTTTAAGATGAGTAATGATAACATATGCATTTATATGGGGATAAAAATACATAGATAAATCTTCATACTCAGGACAAAAATCAACTACTAACAAAATGAATTATGAAAAAAACTTCCTCTTCTGGCAGATAAATGCATGTAATGAAACTCACATAAATATCCCCTGAAGTCAGCAAAACTGATGTCTACAAACCCACCAGATCTTACTGAGTGCAACAACTAGAGAGAGAAGAATCGTACTACTATGAGAAAGTAATTGACAAAATGAAACCACATGATGCCGTTTGGTTTCTGCCTTTTTTCTATCTTCTTTGTACTCTTTGCACATATATTTGTAGCTCTGTAGCCTATTGTATTAATAGCTAGTTTTTCCAGTACTTTTCCATGGCCTTTCCCTAAGCAGAAAGACAAAACAAATTCCAGAGCTCCAAGCCCCAGGGGGTACAAGGCCCTGTCCTATCTTGGTTCTTCCTGGGAACCAAGGCCGAGAACAACTCTGAGGTACATTTGCATAAACAAAGTAGAGCCAGTGCTGAGAGGGGAGCTCCAAAGAAGGGGCTGGACCTGGGGGGGAATTGAATCACCACTTGTTCTCCTTATTGGTGCTTTTAATCAATTATGCTAATTTCCTAAAAGCTATAAATATGTCCTCACCCCTGGAGGGGGTGGGCTTTTATGGACACCTTTCCATAACTGCTCCTGAAGACCTTCAAAATAAAGATCCCCTTTTATATATACCTCCTTGCTAAAATGATCTCGAGTTTCTTTTCCAGGCTGGGGGAAAATGATAAGAGAGTTAATGGATGCCAAGTTCAGAGTTGGACAAAATAAATTTGGGCCCTTGGGGGAATCTGTGTAGGCTGGGTATTTGCATCAAAGAAATTAATAAAAATACATTTAGAAGAAGAGGTCCAACTCACTACCAGTTTCATTGATTTTGTCAAGACGTGTTTGTTCAGGCATGCTGTGTGGTCCCCACGTCATCACCTGCTGAGTGAATGCCAGGCAGGGTTCATCCGTGTGAACATCATCTATTACGATGCTCAGGGGACACATAAAAAAAATTAAGATGGTGCTGGAATGTAGAGTCTCCAGATTGCACTCAATGTCTCTATAAATCTGAATTTCAGCATTCTGTATCTTGTCCATGAAATTACTGCAAATACAAAAACAGAATACATGGCTGGTTTATATATAGTAATAGTGGAGAAAGTTCTTAGAGGCTTTTTGGGGGATTTGGGGTGGTTTTTTGTTTCTGTTTTTTAAAATCAGATTTTAAAAAACAAATAATTTCAGGATAAATAACGTGGATATAGTCTTATTCCTTACTTGTGTCAGAGGATGGAGGGATGGAGCTAAGTCTGAACTTTATTTCTTTGCCCCATTTCTCTGATATTTGTTTCGGATTTTACTTTGTGGTAACTGATTGAGCATTTAAATATAAATCAATATTATAGCATGATTTTTAAACTAACCCACATAGGACAAGAAGTAGTTTTTTAAGCAATGGTGTTTGCTTAAATGTTTTGTATCTGATTTCCTAAAATTACACAAATTACACAAGCTGAGCTTAGTGTTTCATAAATTAGTTTATGATATGATGCATTTTCCAGGATCCAGATTCCTGTTGTTAATACCCTCTTCTAAATTCATTCAAATTTTTCAAAAATCATAAAATGCCTCCATTAAACTTCTAAATATTGTTAATGATACCTCTGTGCTTATGAGTAGTGTTCTGCATATCCATACACATAAGTTCAATGTTTATCCTTCAGTGTTGGAACACTCACAGCATCTGCTACCTGTATCACCAAAGGCTGCAGAGCCTTATGGGATCAGAAAGACTCCCCTCCCCTCTCATGGGATTTTTTTGTTTTTTATTTTCATGAATATGAAATGAGTACTTTTTTCTTTCAATAAATATCAAGTTATATATGTCCATTCACAGCACACACAACATCAGTTCTTCAGTTTTTTTCTTATTTATTTTAGTACCATAGCTTAGTGGCTGCTTTCAGTATTTGGAGAAAGGAATTTAGTCTTTGAATAAATTCCATGCAATGTTCTTTGAAAACAAAAAGTTATATCCAATGTAACAGTTTTCAATCTATTTCACATATTGGTAAAAACACTGTAAAACGATTTTTTTTTTTTTGTGGTGCTGAGTCATAAGTTTTCCTCAACAAGGACAAGTTGGTTATGGTTTGTTGGTTTGGTTTTTTTTTCATGACAGTGATTTGAAGATTTCAGTTACTAATTTTTCCTAGTTCTCTTTGCTGTGTATTGTAATAAATTTTGGCTATAAGATCTCTTATGGGGAATGATTTCTTCCCTCCTCCCATTTCTGTTGTCTGACTTGTTCTTTAATGTTCATTTGTCTGTTTCTTAACTGAATGTAATATGTGTGGATGCCTAAATATTTAAAATTCCACTATAGGTGCCTTTAGACATTGGCTTAATTCTTTCTAAGAAAATGTCATACAATAGACCAAGAGGACCCAGTAGTCTTGTCTCCCCATTCTTATGATGCCACTTGTTACAATGTATTTTGTTCTGAAAATGACTGCTCAAATCCCTTCAAAAATATCAATTCAAAAAATTCCAGTGGAACTATTGTAGAATAAGAAATACACTGTTTTATTATGATGGTATTAAGACAACAAGTCTTCAAGGTTCATGTAGATTCAATATTGAATTTCTATGGCTTGGTTGTAACAAGGATAATGTCTATATTTTCTCAGCTCATTTCATATGTCTGACTTTAGACTCCCAAACTAGATAAGTACCATTTAAAGTAATATAACGTGCTTCCTATATGTTGCAACACACTGAAGTAATGAGAAAAGTCTATTTGGAAGTGTGAGAGGAAATGTCACTTAGCCTTGGGGAGTGTCATTATCACCCTCTTTGTGACTTTCTCGCTCTAATTTGCATTCTTGAAGTGAGAAAATGTTGGATTTCAGGTTCAAGGTAAATTTAATGCTCATGGCAATGCTAAACCAAGGGGTAGGAAGTGCCATCATTAGCTTCCACTGAGCTTCTTGTTATTCTACCTTTTCACTTCTTGCCTCTTTTTGATTATTGTCTTTTCTTATACTCTGTTTTAAAATTAATATGGCCCTCACAAGTGAGTCTCTTCTTTATCTCAGTCTTTTACTTAGAGACTTAGAATTTCTTCATTGATCAGGTTGCTTTCATTTTCACTTTGATTTCAACACTCACAAAATACACAGGAAGGGGAGAAGGATTGCCATCAAAGAAACTGCAACTTAATAAAGAAAAGTAAGGACAGAGATAGACTTCAGGATCCAGGGAGAATATGCCAGAAGGACATGGGACCAACTGCATCACTACAGATGAGAAGCAAAGTGTATAGACCTATGAAACAATGTATCAGTGTGGCTATGCTGTTGTGGAAACCCAAACTACCTAAATTAACAGCAGCTGACTTACCTCTAATAAGGTCCTAGGAATTCCACATCCCATAGAGAGATTGGTTTCTTGTTTGGCTTTTCCCCTAAACTATCTTCTGGTTCCTTCCCTGTTACATCAAGTATTTTTGGTTGTTTTTTTTTTTTCAAAACTCTGTTACTTCTTACAGATCTTTTTTTGTAACAGTGGTACTGTTCTTCAAGCCACAAGCTTCTTGCTGTTTCTGCCACATCAGTTCATACAAACAGAAGGTCATGATACAGCCCCGAAGCTGTCAATTCTTAAACATTCTGCATAATTATTTTACTTAATTAGCTGGTTATCTTTTTTTTTTTTCTTTCTCACAGTGTAAGAAATACATGTAAATGATAGATGATACTGGAATAGAAATTAGATATTTGGGGAACAAGACTGGAGTGATTATATTCCAGAACATTCAGGCAGTGGATTATTTGAAGAGCAGTTATGTTGATCTTGCTGAGAGCAAAAACCTTTTTCTAGAAGACTCTAGGAGGACACTCTTACTTCATTATATTTACAGCTCTGAAAAATGGGGCAATTTCAGTTGATATTGTTTTCCATTTCTTTTCTCTTTTAATATTTCTTGGCTTACTTGTATGTTTCTTTCCAGTACAAAGAAACCTCCAAAAGGCTTTGAAATCCAACTACATTTAAAATAAAAAGTGGCTGAATCAGCTGAAATGTGGAAAAAGTTATTCCAAGACAATAGAGAACATAAGAGCAAGGTCTCTCAAGGACATGCTGGCCCTACTGTACCTGGCCTAATCTGTACTATAGCTCCATGATCAGGTTAACTTTATTTGTTTCAAGGTTCCAACACTGAAAATTGAAATATTTCTAATTAGAGAATTGATCTGGTTTTTTGGTGTCTGTGTAGCAATTGGCTCACACAAATGTAGTGTATACATATCTGGAGTAGCTTCTTTTTAAAGATGAATAAATCTGCTCCTTAAAGTCTTTCAGTATAGAAGACAAGAAGTTCTCATTTGAAGGCTTATGGCTAGTTGTTTACAGTGTCTTAAAATTGTGTTGCTGGAATACGCAAGAATTTAGAACCTGTGAAAAGAACTTTCCTATTTTGGATCACAATGCCATATAATATGGTTTAATCAATTCAAGTAAGTTTTTTAGGAACAAAATGTGACCAGGCTGACAAGGTTGTAAGTTGAGTTCCATTACAGAGGGAATTAAATTCACCAAGTCATAAACTCCTGGAAAACAAGGACTGCAATGGAACTGTTCTGGTCAGCATAGCTATAATTACTCTTTAATTAATGACAATTCAAATTAAAATGACAAGTTTAACACATTTCTTTAGTAAAAGGGAAATCTGGCTTCTCTGTCCTTAGTGGTAATGAGTAAGTTGAACATTGAAGAAGAACCAAATGTCGTTTTATTTTTAGGACCTAGATGTGGCAGCATCTAGTTGATCACTCTGTACTTCCTTCCTGCTGTTTAGCTCACCATTGGAAAAACCAGCATTGTAATTGTGTAATTGTAGCATTATCCAGTGCATAAAGGCTCTTGTAATTTTTAAAGATTTGTGTTTCACAGTTCCTATTCCTTTTCTTGCTATTGTATATATTACATTTGTTCTTCATTGAGATGACCTACATAAGGAAGCTCACTGCAGTGCTAGTTAATATTTGATGCCATCCTGTTGCTTCTTTTAGTTCTTCAATAGATGTGGAAAAGCAATAATATCAATGTCAGAAAATATATCAGATAAAGACATGACTAGTTAATGTTTTATGGGAAATATATATTATTTATTACAGAAAAACAACAGTCTTCACAGAATCACAAAATGGATGAGCTTGGAAGGGACCTCTGCAGGTCATCTGGTTCAACATTCTTGCTCATGTAGGGCCACCTACAACGTTGCAAATACCATTCCCAGATAACTCTGAATACCTCTAAAGATGGAGACTCCACAATTTCCCTGGGTAATCTGTCCAACATATGGTCATCCTCACAGTAAAAAATGTTTCCTGGTGTTCAGAAGAATCCTCCCATGTTTCAGTGTGTGCCTATTGCTTCTAGGCTCATCTCTAGGGTGTGGTTCTATCCTCTTTTCACTCTCCCTACAGATATTTGTACACATTGATGAGATCACCTCTGCACTTCCTTTTCTCCAGGTTGAACAGTCCTAGCTCACTCAGCTTTTCCTCATATGGAAGATATTTCATTTCCTTAATAGAGACCCTTAGCTGAACTCTGTCTCCAGTAGCTCCACCTCTCTTTTATGAGGGGAGCCAGAACTGGGCACAGTACTCCAGGGGTGGCTTCACCAGTGCTTTGTAGAGGGGAAGATTCACCTCCCTTGATCTGCTGGCAACAGTCCACTTAAAGTAGCCCTGGATGCCATTCATCTTCTTTTCACACAGAATCACGGAATGGGTATGGTTGGAAGAGGCCACAGTGGGGTCATTTGGTCCAACTTCCCCACCTTTCTACAAGGGCACACTACTGGCACATGTTCAGCTTGGTCCACCAAAACCCCATGGTCCCTTTTGTAGAGCTGCTTTCCCAGACAGTTGGCTCCCAGCATAAAGCTGTGGATGGAGGTCTTCCCTGTGGGCAAGATTTTGGATTTAGCCTTGTTGAACTTCATGAGGTTCCCATCAGCCCATATCTCCAGCCTGTCAATATCCCTCTGGAAGGCAGCACAACACTCTGGCATATCAGCCACTAACTCCTGGTTTGCATCACCAGCAAACTCGCTGAGGCCACAGTCTTCCCCATAATCTAAAATAATGTAGATTTCAGACAGGACTGAACCCCATATTGGTCCTTGGGGTACCCTGCTAGTCACTGGCAGCTGGACTTCATGCCACTGATCACCACTCTCTGGTGATTTACTAAAATATGAGTATGATCTAATATCGATACTCAACTTGAGATGGACAAAGACTCTCTAACAGAGTTGTTAGAAAGTGTATGTTTATTTCAGCGCCAGGCAGCTCCGTGGGATAGCTCCCTAATATGCAGAACAAAAGCACAAAGCAATACAAGATCTACATATTTACAAAAGTCTTGAATATTCAAAATATAAGTATACATTTATCATATTAATACCTCCCATTTCCCTGCTTTGTATGGTAATTAGTTGAATACCTATTAGGCATGCGTAGTCTGTTCTTTGAGTCGGTGGTCGTAAAATTTGAGGCGAGGGCAAAAATTATGAAGTAAAATTTTTCTTCCTCTCCTTGAACTTTTTGCCTTTTGGTTTTTTGACAATACAAATTACTTCTGAGGGAACTTTTAGTTCCCTTCTACATTTCTCTTCAATACAGAAATTAGTAACTGTCTACATTTCTTTAGATCTATGAAGCAACATTTTCTATTTCTCATTGCAAGCACAGCTGAGTGAAGACAAAATGACAAGTAATCATTTACTTACATTCTAAACTTACTTCAAACCTAATTCTTTAGTTTATTATTGATTCTTTTAATTGATTCCAGCTGGTTCTACTTATTGAATCTATTTCAACTAATTTTTAACACTAACCTTTGTCTAAAATTCTAATTTTTTTAAAACTCTATGTTTCACTGGGCCTCGCTGTTCGGTCAGTTTGCAATCCACTTCACTACCTGCTTCCACAGTCCACACTTCCCCAGCTTCTCCATGAGGATTTTATGCCCTGTAGTATTGCAGCATCCACTGCTCTCCCCTCATCTACCAGCCTTCTATCCTCTATTCAACCTCTTCTATCGCATGGGTAGAGCTTTAAAAGTATTGTTACACTTTCTCCTGGAAATGCAGCCTACAAAAGTATATCATTGCTACTGTTTGATAAAATCCAGAACAAATGAGTGTCTGACTATCTGGAATTAGTTATTTGCCTCGTTTAGGACTGAAAATCACCGTCATTATTTTAAGCCCAGCTGCAGATGAAACATCACACAGCCACTCACTCAACCCCCTCTCTCCCCACTCCTCTGGTGGAATGGGGAGGAGAATCTCAAGTAAAACTTGTATGTTGAGATAAGAACAGTTTAATATTTGAAAATAAAGAAAAATAAAAAATAATGGTAAACAATAGTAATGATCCCTGAAGGATTTTTCTGCTTTTCTCCTGAATATTTCTTACACTCTTCCCTACATTCACAAGTATTAGCATGCATACTTGTGATGCTTTAGGTGATAGTTTAGCCCGGTTTCATGGTGTTTAGTAGGCTGGTAGACTAAACACCCCTGAAACTACGTAGAGTTAGAAGACTAAACACTCTGTTTTCGTGGGCCCTCAAGGTCTCCTAGTAGGACAGATTTTGTAAACTAGAAGTTAGCCCACTCAAGCCCCTTATGGGGCCCTCCTGGTAGATATGCTAATGTGTAGAGTCTTTAACTGTATACTCGATTGGGGAGATGGGGCTTTTGCGACACGTTCTACCTGGATGGCAGAAGCCATCGAATGGGATCCTATTAAAATACCAAGGTAAACAACCCCCAACCCTTTCACCGTGTCTGAGCCTTTATTTCCTAAGACCAGGAAAAAGCATCAGTAATAATTATAATAATAATTAATAATAATGATAATATAAAGGGAAAAAGATGAAGTGATATGATGCAATTGCTCACCACAGTTGACCGATGTCAGACCCCTCCTCCCAAACCTACACCGTCCGTCCTTTGGGGTAACTCTCCCCAGTTTATATAGCAGGCATGATGTTCTATGGTGTGGAATATCCCTTTGGTCAGTTTGGGTCACCTGTCCCAGCTATGCTCCCTCTCAGTTTCTTTTGCATACCCCCTCACTGGCAGAGCATGAGACAAGAAAAATAAAGTCCTTGACTTAGGAAAACCCAAAACATCAGTGTGCTATCAACACCATTTTTATTCTGAATCCAAAACTCAGCACTGTAACAGCTACTGAGAAGAAATTAACTCTACCCTAGCTGAAACCAGGAAAACAGTACAGATAAATTACACCTGACTTCAGTATACTGAATATGGCTAAGAGAGGAAGGACATAACTTACCAATGCTAGCATTAACACATTTTTCACCACTAAGAATTTGTCCTAAATGTAAGAGAAAGTCAGTTTTTCATTTGTGTTGGGATTGTTTTATACATGCTTGCTTAATTGGAAAAATGATACAATCCCCTCTTTTCATAGTATTGAAAACAGGTATTTTCAAAATACATATGAAGTTATTCTTATTGCAGAAATATGAAAAAGAAGAATTTGGTATTTGTCACATTGTTAAGATAAAAAGGAATTATATGGATCCTGTCAACTGGTTTTCTATATAAGTTCAGTAAACATTTAAACATTTAAAAAAATGTTTCCATACTTTAATTTTTCCCATCTTTTTCCTATGACTAGGTTCCATCATATCAAAATAGTCTGAATAGTTTGTTTAGCTGGTTGATTATGATGCATAGTTCAAAGTTAAGTGAGGATATGGCTAGCTCTATTACTCTCAGTAGAACAGCAAAGTTAATGTTCCCTTCCCACTATAGTTTTGGCTCAGTGAAACATAATTAAACAATAATTAGAATCAATCTTTCCAAATGTTCAAACATAAGTCAGTTGCAGTATTGACGGCTTTTCTTTCTGTCATACATATTCAAAATTACCAACTAATTTTGCATTTCCTTTAAGTATAAAGTATCATTAAATCCCCACAAACAAAGCAGCCTCATTCAGAGGGGCCTTTCCTTCAATTCCATCCGATTATTTAGTATACAAGAAATCACATATCATGCATATAATGCTAAAATGAGAATTTAAGTCAGCACAAGTTTTAAAAATTATGTTTATCTCCATCTGGAGTTAAGCTTGGCAGATGCCATAGAATGCTAGGTGGTGGCTTTGGAAGAACAGCAGTTACTGTTCTTCTCTGTAAACAGTTCAAAGACTATTTTAGCAACTGAGATGCTAAATTAATTTCCACTATGCATCTTGCTGATGTTTGCCATATTTGGTGTTTGTCCCTTCTTCCAAGGCTTGAAATCTATTATGCACAAGATAGCAACATGGGAAAGATGGAAGAATGCTTGTGATGTCTCACTGTTACTCCTTATGGGCAAGTTTCATTCTTGTGTTTCATTTATATGAAGACAGTCTGTACCTGACACTGCAGCAGCAAATCATGCCTATCACATCAAGCCACATAGCATGTAATACTTTGCTGGTTTGAATACAGAAAGAGTGTCCCATACAGGCAGTTATTTTTGGAAAGGCATGGATTTTCTTCTTCTAAGATATAAACATAGGAAAAGTAGGAAAGAATCTTATTTAAACTAAGTATTTTAAATGCAACCATTTGGTTAAGCCAAACAACCAAACATTAAGGTTTATTTAGACGTTTGAACTGTTTAATCCTAGTATTTCTTAGTTCGGAGAAAGCAAAAAAGAAAAGGTACATTGTCTTTATCCCTCTATACCAGACTTATCCACGTGATGATTAATGGATTTTGTGCTGAAAAGTGTCTATGTAATGTTTAACAAATAAATCAAATTAACTCAGCTAAGTATCACTTGCTAAATCTGTTTATAAACTCCCCAACACTTTTATCTTTTTTATCTCTACAAATATCCACCAACTTCTTTATGTGGATTATGAAGGGGAAAAAATGGTTTTATTGCTCTTGCTATTTCACCTACATTTATTTGGTGTGAGAACAAGGATCTATTTTAAAGGTCAGGTTCTTCTTCATTTCAAAAGTATTGGAAAGCCCCCCATTTTTGTTTTACCCTTTCTAAGATGCTGAAAATGCAATGTTATTACCAAAGCATGAGTTATTACTTTGGAGGTATTTGTAAGGCATTTTATTGGGCTGCCTAGACTGAAAACCAATATTTCTATCAGTACACTGTGCATATAACCTATATGGGATCAAGCCTTGTTTCAGGACAGATCTTTTGGGGAATTATTAACTAAAAGAAATTAGTATTTTATGATCTGCTTGTTCAATGCAGAAGATCAACAATGAAAATTCTAACTGTTTTCTGCAATATAATGACATGAAAGTAGTTGCAGCAAGAGAAAGAACCATTATATCAGAGCTAATTGTCAAGTATTATCAAAAATTTCTGTGTTGTATTGATAAAACACTTGTTTCAGAAGGACAACAACATTGGTGATCGTTCTTAGGTATGTTTAAAAATAAAATCCTAAACTTGAAAGAGATCAATGCTCTTTTATATATTGAATAGATTCTTGGGAGAAGGATAAACCTAGCACCAGAATATTTTTTAACTTTAAATTTCATCTAACTGTTTTACATTAAATGAGAGTTCCTATATGACAGTTGAAGGAATATTGAAGTCTTTTAGCTATATACTAAAAGTAACAAATACAGTAAAAAACCCCTTTTAACAGGAGAAGTGAATAGTCATGCAAGGGTTGATTAATGCAAACTGCAAAGATGCAGATTTCAGTTCCCTACAAGTATCATTGCTGAGAAACTGTCTCAGTGATGAACTTAGCAAATATGCATAGGAATTTACCAAAATATTTCTGCCCTCCTGGTAAGTCTTCAGTTTTAACAATACTCCTGCATATCATCGAGATGCTATCTCAAAAGGCAGGTAAAAATTTAAGGATTTATAAAAGAAGAATCTTCTGTGTTCTCAGTCTGAATTTTAAGAAACAAAATAGGCATAGGGCCTTGATGCTGACTTTATTCAAATGATACCAATGGGCTGCAAATGCTTTCCTTTGTAAGCCATAGGAGCCCCTAAAGAGAACAATACTCACACAAAGGGACTTACAAATGCTAAAAAGAATGTCATGCATAGTGACTCAAAGTAAAACTATACAGAAACATACAAAAAATTTTAACTTACAGTACAGATTTGCATAAAGCCAACATGAAATAAGTCATAGTAAAAACAGGTGCTAAAATAAAGTGATAGTTTTAATGGCATTATCCCGCAATGTGCCAAAAAGTTACCTGTACGTTTAATAGCCTCTCATTAAACCCTGATGTATTTCTAATACAGACTGTTCTTAGAATGTAGAATTTTACCACTGACAAAAGCATTTCATACAGCAGGAAGTAGACTCTACTATAAATGGCCATACCATGAGGAAAACAAAACTGGCATTTATTTTCGTACGGTAGTTAAATCAGTTTAACAAAGATCAGACAAGTTGTTTATTTCCCAAATGAACACTTATAGATATTACGCTGTTAAATCCTTTAAATTATTTTATGGTAAAAATTCCCTTGGTTTCCAGTGATCGTAAGTCTCTAGCAGCTCGTGACAGCTAATCTGTGCATGAGTCATATTGGATATAAAACACTACTCATGTTAAGAACAGATTATGCAATTAGGCATGCCATGCTCCTTTAAGAGTGAGCTGAATGAGTTTCAAGGTGACTTTTTTGGTCAAAGTTAACGCTAAGCAGAGACAGCACAAATGATACACAGTCTTGAAAAGGAGGGTGTTTATTTAAATAGTGAAACGTGATCTGAAGTTCAATTTTCAGTGAATTAAGTAGCCAGTTCCTGGCAGTAATGCTGGTACAAAAAGTCAGAGGATTTGAGAAGTCCTGAAAGAAATCACAGTTCTATAAGAAGTAAGGTCCATAGCTGTGGAGAGGGCAACTAAATTTATAAATACAGTTCTATTTTATTTTCATACTATTTGGCTTCAGAATATGGTTGTGTTACTGCAGTAGGTAACCTGATAAATAATATTTGTGTATAATATATACACAAGTATATACAATTTGCATATGGTGTAGATACAATTAGTAGACAACGCATAAACTAATATAGATATCTACTATATTGACATAAAAAATCCAAAACAACAGTAGAAAGGAGAAGCACAATACTCCTTTTGACATTGCAGTTGTAGAACAGGTTTTTCTTCAAGTTGTGTAGGAAAGTGCAGCATATAAGAGGATATGGATTGTTAAGGCAATCATAGAATATCCCGAGTTGGAAGAGACCCACAATAATCATCAAATTCAACTCATGGCTCTGCACAAGACAAGTCCAAAAATCACTCTTCCTGAGAGCGTTATCCAAATGCTTCTTAAACTCTGGCAGCCTTGGTGTAATGACACTTCCCTGGGAAGCCTATAGCAGTGCCCAACCATCTCTAGTTTAAGAGCCTTTTCCCAAGATCTCCCCGACATCTCCCCTGCCATCTTCATGCTGCTCCCTTGGGTCCTGTCACTGGCCACCCGCCCCTCCTCATCCCCTCATGATGAAGCTGTGCACTGCGATGTGTTCTGCCCTCAGTCTCCTCTTTTCCAGGCTGAACAAGTGACCTCAGACTCTCATATGATTTCACCATCTTCATAGCCCTCCTTTGTATGCTCTCTTAATAGCTTTATATCTTTCTTATATTGGGGTGCCCAAAACTGCCCAGAATATTCAAGGTGAGGCTGCTCCAGCGCAGAGCAGATCAGAAATATCCCCTCCCTTGCCTAGCTGGCAATGCTGTGCCTGATGCCCCCCAGGACAGGGTTGGCTCTCCTGGCTGCCAGGGCACACTGCTAGGAGCTGCATTCAGCTCTGGGATCCTCAGTGTCAGAAGGAAAATGAGCCTGGAGAGAAGTCTTCAGGGTGTCCTAGGTCCAGCCCAGATCAGAGGAAGGTGGTGCGGCCAAGACATTTTGTTATTTGGTATTATCTCACACCGTGACCAGGGTTGGGCAAAAGGGACTCTCTCTCACTTCCAAGAAGCAGGGATGTGGTTTCTGGCTGGGGGCGTGTGGTTGGGTTGGGTGGTGCCAGCTCCTGTCACATCAGGCCACATTGGGTCTTGGTGAGCATCTTGCATTCTAATCACCCACTTTTCACAAAATCTGAAATTGGTAGAAGAGGATAATTTCTCCCACATTCCAGTGAACCAGGACTCTTCAGGCTGGGAAAAAGACAACTGAACAATAGTATGATAAAAAGCAAGAATGACAGAAAGAATGTGAACAGAAAGCTATTGTTCATGTTCTCCATCTAACAAACTGTCTACAGGTGATCATATCAAGTGACAGCTGGCATTTAAAACGAGAAAAAAGATGTTTCTTCACTCATTTATTTATATTTGAGGACCTTCTGATATGGGCACCAAATCATTTACATGGACGCAAAAAAACCAATTGGACAAACAGGGATGGTGAATATCACTGAGATTTATAAATTCCAGGTCTGAAGCAGAAAGTTCTTGAGATAGGAATGTCAGGGATCTGGGAGAGGGAGTTGCAGAGTACCAAAATTCCTACTCACTCTGACCCATCTTTCTTCCACAGGCCTTCTCTACTGCCTGCTTTTGGATGTGACATACTGGAGATGGTAATCTCTTGGTATAACATGAAATAACTGTTCTTTTTGAGCTCCAGCAGAAACCTGTCTTTCTTCAGCAAGACTCAACATTTCCCCTCTCTTCTACTTTCTAAATGCTTGTATAATTCCATTTCTTCATTCATTTCAAATTGAGGAACTGATTTCAAAATTATAAATCCAAAAAGCCTATTTCTGCCCTGGTCGTCTTTTATCTATAACCTTGTCTCTTTAATTACATTGCATGATCTATTGCAATTGAAGTTACATTAGGAACACCAAAAATTTCAAACTATTAAAATGATGTAATACTGTGGGGTTTATGTCATTTCTCACAGTACTTTTATGTTCCAATATTTTTATTTTTAACATCTTACAACTGTCCTCAACATAAATTGAACCATGTGGAGATTTTGCTAAATGAACAACATATCCACTGTGACAATTCAAACAATATTTAATGTAATTTTTTCCCTCAAATTGAGAATGGTAGAATATATGCCCTGTAACCCCATTATTTCATTATGCACAATATCTGCAGATAAAATCCTGAGTTGCTTTAAGTTAGCTTAGGAAACTTCCTTCCCACTTCTGTAGGCATTGCACTGAGATGCACAAGCCCTCCAGCAATTTTAAAGTTTTTTTATTTTACAGAGCAGTTTGGTTCTTGAAAGAAATAGATTTCTTGTATTCCTAGTGCCCAGAGAACAACACAAATGATTAAAAAGTTCAATGATAACAAACAGAAAAAAATATAGAAGTCCCATACTTGCAGCACTGAACAAGTAAAACAGGAGTATCTGAATGATATTTTTACCTTCTACCTGATTCACTGTGCTTATAGCAAGCATCTTTCTCAGCCCCCTCATTTTGGTTTCTGGATTTATTTTTAAAGAAAAAATAAACATGCTAGTAGAGATCCTTTTATTAAAAGAAATGCAAAAACCTGAAGATGTATACAGTTAGAAAAATTTATCTTAGTAATCTGACAGCTTGTAATAAATAATTCCTTTGATGAATTTAACTTTTTCCTATGCTTGGGCATGGTTCTGGAAGATTTTACATTGTTATGATTTTTTTTTTTTTATAATTTGAAATTACACAGCCAACATAATTGACGTATACTTGAGCTTTTGTTGAATCAGGAACAATTTATTTTAAATATCTGACACTGCATGTAGGCACATTTACTAAACTCTAACACCTCAAAATTTCTGAGACTAATGTAGGTCTGCCTGTGCTCATCAATCATGTCATGATTTTTTCTCAGGCTGCTGTTCCTGAAATATGTTTACCCGGGATGGCTGCACAGCACACTGGAAACTTTGCATTTGTTATTATTATTGATTTATTTGTGCAGACACTATACTGATTCTCCAGGATGACAGGCATTTATAGCATCTCAGTATTTGATGAATCTTCCAAAGTGTGAATGTCTGATCTATAAAGCTCCTTGTGATCAGGCATCCTACAGACAACAGAACCCCAGATCTGAGTCACTCATGTAAGCCCAGCGACTCTTGGGCAGCAGCTGGGTAAGTGCAATCCATATGGATGAGTGTTTCAGAGGGACATATAGTGCAATGCTATAAGTAGATAATTTGCAGCAACAAGCACTTCAATGACCCAAGCTAATCCTCTGCTTACTTCCATTATAAGTGCAGATAGGCTTCCTCTTATGCAGGTGGAATTTGAGTGGCAAATGAAGGGCATTTATTTTGTACTCCTGGAACTCTTACTGAAGTATTGAGATTAAACCTGGGGTTGTAAGAGGAGGGAGTCAGAACAAGTTGCCTTTTCCAGATGTGTCAGCCAGTCAGTTCCTAGCAAAGGCTGGGATAAATTACTGCTTCTACTGGCTGCCACAGAAAATGAGTTTCTGTTCAGGGGCAAAGAAGACATGAACCTCTTTATATGCAACTTGGATTCAAACCTGGATTTTGCCTTTTTTGCTTCATCCTTTCATTTCCTTTATTCAGTTAGACTGAAAGCCTTCTTCTATGCTTCCTTAGAATAATTGTTTTGATGCCTATAAATCCCCTCAGCAAATGAATTGCTAATAGAAGATTAATATGGGGGAATGGTTGTTTTTTTCCTCCTAACTCATCTGCTCACACAGAGGCAAGAGTCCAGTATAACTGTGTTGATTTTCAGTTTAGCTTACCATTACTACACAATAATTTTATATATTAAATTAACATTGGCTCAAATTCTGCTTCAGATTTGTAGACATGATTCTTAGTGGGTTTAATAGGCAATTTAGTTACATGTATTTGCACAGAATTTTGCACTGAGTAATGAATGAGCCATTAAATATAATCAGTGGAATAAAATAATGCTTAAATTTCATGCTTTTGTGTTGTAGGTATTTTTACATTCTAATAAATTGCAATTCTGAGTAGTCCAGTATAAATCTTCTCAGTGTCAATCATGTAAATAGGTAATGAGCCTGAAGCCTTTTTAGATATTTGAAGAAAGTTTCTGAATTTTAGGTAGGCCTGTACATGTCTAGACAGCTTTGCAATATAGACACTCTTAAGGTTTTTAAGGAATATTATTTGTAATGTTCAGTAAACCTCATAACACTGTTGTTAGTCTTAACTTTCTTTCTTTCAGAAACAAACAAAATTTTTCACAAAGATGGAGGCAAAGGATTTCATCCATATCAAAAAGGTAATGAAGGATTGGAGATTGTTATTGCATTGCTTATAGAAACTTATGAAATTAAAGGAGATGAGAATTCCCTTCCAACCTCACACATTATGTGATTCTGTGATTCTCTGAAAGTACTGCAGTTCTAAATGGGGTTCCAAATGGTAGGAGAAACTGAGAAGTAAATCAAATGATAAAATATTATTTTGATGTCTATAACAATTTTGTGAGTGTAGGTTATTCATTATAAGAAAATAAACAGAATTACTATTTTCTTATAAAATTAACGATGTGAAAGAATTTCTTCTTATAAAAATATCAATTGTTTTATACTTAGTTTATATATTTACAAACATTGCAATATACTGTTTATAACTGTTCAGACATAATTTCAGAAATGATGAAGCAAAAAATAATTTAGTGGAAATACTCTGCTCTAATATGAATCAGCTACAGGGCAAAATCACCAATATGCCTTTTCCAGACCTTTGGAATAATACCCAGTCTTGTGAATCCAAACAGTCAAACAACTAATTATACATGGACTTATAAATCATGAAGCTTGAATCTTAGAGTCCTAGAGCTCTTGTAAAAGCTCTCAGACAGCTTTTTCAGCTTTCATTCTGTAAGAGACGGTACAAAAATCCCTCATCTGCCTCACGATCATCGACAAGGACAGAGACTGAAAACCCAAAAAACCCCAAAGGGGAAAGAGGACTTTTTGCACAAGGAATCTGGGCCAGACCGGGGTGGGATGTCTGCCAAGCCCAGGTGTGCACGGACTGGTACATTCCTGAGGAAGTTAGTGTAGGTCACAGTAGACTGTGTCGTTCTTGCTGCTAAGGCGAAAAGGACTGCACAGGATGATTTGTCCTGTACACCTGTTCAGTACCCCAAAACAATGGGCCTTATTCCCCCACCTCTTGGCCAGCTGCCCCCCCACTTTCGAAAAGACTATAAAGGGATTTTCTGAGAAGACCCCTACGAGATCTCCCCACGGAAAGAAGACGGATATATTGGCACCAGACCACAAGGACTTTGTCTCGCCATTGGTAGCTATTACCCCTCCCCCTCTTTCTCTCTCTATACTTTGTTTCTTTATATCTCTCTCTCTCCTCTATTGCATAATCGTGTTGATTGGCACTCAATAAAAGTGTACTGTTTTGATTGAAACTAAAATTCCCGTTTGTGTTTCTTTTGCACTCTGAGATTCGGTTAACAAACCATCATGACTCCCGCTTGTGTTAGCAGATCGTGACACATTCTTACTGCTGTACCAGAAGAATGGCTGCTCTGCAGAAAAGGTGAGATTCATATTCCTTAAAGAACACTAAAATATATTTGTATTTGTTTAAGATTTTAAAAATTATTTTCTAACTTCTTTTTTTGGCTTTCATTACTGTCTCCCTACTTTGCATCTGTTTTGGATGGTGTGATGGGTTGATGCTGTCTGGATTCCAGGCATCCATCAAAGCCTCTCTATCATTGCCCTCCACAGCTGGATGGGGGAGAGAAAATATAAAGGTTCATGAGTTAAGGACCAGGAGAGGTCACTCACAAAACGCCATCATGTAATTGTGAGAATTTCCTTTTTTCTCAGAAAATTGAAATTGAAAATTTTTTCTTCATTTAGACTGTTTCAAATGTTACATAATATCACCGTCTAATAAAAATAGGGGTGGATTTTCCCAGTCTTCCTATTTAGAAAGTGGTTTGGCACAAGACAATCAATCAGTGTCTTTATCAGGTGCTAAGTTTAGCTGTTGTTTTAAAATCCAAAAAGGAGAAATATTTGCTTTGTTCACATATTTTATTTCATTATATGCATTTGATAGAAGTGTTTGTTTAGTCACTGTTGTCTAGGTATTCACAAAACTCAAGATTAGATTGCACTATGATGACAGAGGGTTTATTTTACACCTCAGCTGTTGACCACTCACTATTAGAAGTCAAAGTCATTCCTTTCCATTTCAACTAAATTCTTCAAAGAAATCCATCCCTAAATCTGTTACTAGAAAAGCAAAATAATTGTAGGCTCCAGACATCTCCACAGTCATCCTCATGCATAAAGTACTTTGACATCCATGGATGTACTTTACCACTAAAATCAGTTCTAAATCAACCAGCTTCTTAAAAATCCACAACTGGCAAGTAAAGGAATATGAATCTTCAAATGTGCTTGGAATAGCTCATAGCAAAGAAAGCACTTTAGTAAATAAAGGTCCATTATCTTTTCTTTCAATATCGTATTACACCTTTGTAGTTAAAATACCAGTTGTTTGTCTTAATATCTTCATTCTTAATACATTGTCATCTCAGGAAATAAGCAATGAGGCTACAAAATCCTTCAGTACAATCAGTTTTGAATAAGTTTAAATCATGTGTTAGACATTCAGAGAATTCTCTGATCTCATTCTCCACTTTGAATTAGATCATGAAGAGAAGTGAAATTAGTGAATATAGTCAAAAATTTTATGCTGCTAGGAAATTATTTTCTCCCAGTTTTTTGCATCATAAAGAATTTTACATTCTGTTTAGATATCCTTAAATCATCCTTCATGGCTTGCATCTCAGATCTGTATCTATAGAAGTAAACCTGTTGGAATAGAAACAATAATATATTTTGGAGGTTAGATTTGGACTTAAATTAACCTCTTGTTTTATTCCTCTTGACTTCTAAATTGGTAACAGACAGTTGAAAAAATATAACAGATTGTTTTAAATTGTTGGAGTTACTTCAGATTGCATTGCTTAGATTCTGTGATGTTGCTCATTACTATCCCATGATGTAACATAATTTGTCAAAATGACATATCAGTAACATGGCAGAAATACCAGATGTCATAGGAATGTAAGCACTGCCAGCCTAATTTAGTTAATTTGTCCTTTCCAGCCAATATATCTTTAATAGTGGCCAGAACCAGATGCCTCAGAAGAAGCAAAAAACCTTCAACAGTGAAAAATGTTTGAAAAATCAGTGTAGGAAAGCATGTTCTTTCTTTCTAAATCCTGCTTAGCAAACAGTTGGCTTATTTCCTACAATATAAATATACAAATTTCTGTGCTAACTCCTACATTCCTCAAGACTGCCAAAAGTCCTCAGTTTCCTCTAATTTTGATTATGTTCTTCATTCTCACTTTCATGTCATTCTCAACTTCTTTACTCCGTGTCTCAACTGGCTTACTACATGTAATTTAGGATGTGATTCAGCAAACCAAGCATAAGAAATATTTGTGCCAGTAACCACATACACATTGATTAAATGCATATATAAGGAAAAAAACTATATTGTGATTATTATCTTTCACAAAATATGTTTTTAAAAAGAATCTGAGAGAATCAAAATGGTGTTTTCTTTCAGATGCAGATTGCATTCATCTGGGGTGTCTCTTACATCACACACCATATGCACAGATGACAAGCAGTGAAGTGATATGCCAGCTTTTATTTAGCTGAAAGTTCAGATGACCTTTGCATAAACAAGATTTTGACTAACTTGAGACAAACAGAGGAAAGTAGTCAATTTGCCTTTTCTCACAGACAAACTTCAGGATTTTGTGTTAGTAAGAACACAGATTTCCTATCCTTTCTTATCTGAACCACTTTGCTAATTCCTAGTTTAATAAGTAGACAGTCAGTATAGAAAACTGTAATTCTGTGAGAAGTAGTGATTTACTGACATGCTATTAAGTTAGACAGCAAAATTCAATTTTCTGACTTCTGGTAAGGAGTGAGCTTCATTTCACACCATGAGTTCTTGAGACAGTATCCATATAATTCAAGAACCCTTTTCCTCAGTTCTGGTTGCTTTCACAGAAACAGAACTCATGACTTTTTAAAAGCAGTTTTTCCCATTTTCAGAGATTTTGTACACTTTTGTGACTGTAAGGGACTTATTAGCACTGCTGCTTCAAGTTCTCATGAGCTGCAGAAAAAGTTGTTTATTTCTTGTTGATGAAGGCTACCTTGCAATGACATGCCTAGGTAATTGAGAAACAGTGTATAGGGAAAGAACCATGGAGGAGTTGCATGGATGAAATAAGTAAAAGGGAGGAGAATTTAATGGAGAATGTAGCTGGTTTGTATCCTCTTTCCCCAATAATTTCATTTGAAAGAAGACAGAAGATTAAAAATCAGATTTTTGTCCCTAAAAATTGTCTTAGTTGCAGGATGATGCCCACAAAAAAAACAACTTACTGAAGCAGCACTGCTAGACAGTGAATGAGTGACAGTCTGAGCAACCAGCCTCCTCAGGGGCATCTGCACACTGCTTCATAGCAATAGAAATCCAGTAATGCATTTATAAGCTATAAACTATTCACTTTGCTGCATTTTGTTAGGCTTCAGTCCTGGAACCTGAGACTATTTAGGGGGAAAAGAAGGGCAATATCATCTACTGCAGTTCAGTTCCACTTGATCACATCTTTCTGACAACTAGATGAAGCTTGACCTTGACTTGGATGCTTATAAGATAAAGAAAAGGTACAGCACAAAGATGAGCAGAAGCAAACAGAGAGGAAAAAGCAGAAACATTTTTTTCCCCTTTATTAATACAAATTATCTTATTTCAGATTTTTACACTTCTCTTTCTCTTATTTTCTGTTCTGATGTGTATATAGAGGGGTCCAGATGCCTAGTACTCCAAAATGTCAAATCAAACATACTGGCCTGAGAGCTAACACTGGCCTGCAGCACTTCTGCTGCTAAATTTATAGAAAAAAGAATTCTTTATTTTTATCACTAATTATTTTTCCTTATTAATGAATTTATGGTAGACTATTAGACTATAAGCAAAGACACTGGATTTATGCACATCATATAGTTTCTCTTTCTGCTCCTCATGAATATATTTTTTAATCACCTTTTAGTTTAAGACTAAGCTGGCATGTAAACTTTCATTTTTTTTCCTGCAAAGGTAAGTTTAAAGTCAGGTCCATTCATTCTGGAACAGATTTCTGACAGAAGAATGGAGCTCAGCTTTTAGAGATAAGATTGTGTACACACACACACGAACATGCAGATGCATAAGTGGGAAGCTGAAGGGACATGCCATATTTTGGTTTTGGTGTGGTGGGTTGACCTGAGCCAGTAGTTTAAGTCCCTACACAGCTACTCTGTTACCCTGTTGTCAGAAACAGAAATAGTTCATGCCTCAAACATTGATATAAAGTTTTGCTCATCATAACCAAAACTGTATAAAGAAGCTACAAACAAAGAAGCTTCGCTGAAAATACCTGCCTGGGACTTTGGACTGTAAGCCAAGCTGCTTATTAGATAAAGGGAATGTTGTGGTTTTGAGGTTTGGGAATTTGATTTTGTTGTGAGATAAGGATTAATAGTAGGCAAAAGCAGGTTTATACTTTAAGGAGTACAAAAAGGAATTTTATTAACAGATGTAAAACAGGAATAATAATTAGGCATCAACACAACTTTTTAGAACACTCTTTTCCCTTCCCCACCTTTCTTATTTTCTTTCTTGTTGACCATACAAAAGGTAACACTTCAACTTATAGTTAATCTACCACCTCTGGAACTTTACAGTTTTCTTAATTTATGTAGAGAGAGGAGCTTTCTTTTGTTTTATCATGTTGACTCCCATAGGAAACACAGTTTCTATGGTTATTAGCTTTCTAGTAAGCAATTCTCTCTTTGAAGAGAGGTATTTGCTTTTCTAGACCCCTTCCCACTTCAGTAGCTTTCCCAGGGCTACACCAATGGACATATGATGGTCATTGAGGTGTTCTTTTGAGAGCAAATGTTTCTATTACAGTGACAACAACATCTCCTTACTTTATCATCAGCAACACAAGTCTTCTTCTACCGTTTTCCTGGGGCGAGGAAAGAAAGATTTTAATACGCAAAAAGTCTCAGTCTACTGCTTATAACTTAAAACATTATATTCCCTTTTTCTCACTTCTTGTAGACCATTATTCATATATTACAGGGTGTTACAGCTAACTTTATCAACATGTTTTTACAAAAGAACTTTCAGCAGTAAAGCACTCCTCATCTCTTCCTTCTTCGAAAATAAGCTTAGTTACATTCATTAACTCAAAGTCTTTATGTTGTACCTTTCGTAGGTGCCTTCATTTCTGTGCTCTTTCTGTGTGGGAAGAGAAAATGAATACCTCCAAAGTTTCATTCTGATGTTAGAAAGAAACAGTTAATTTGTATTTTTGGCTGGGCAATAGTCACGTGGCTTTTGCCCGCATGGTTTGAATGTTATAAGTCCGTGCCTGAACTGGAGAAAAAAAGAGTCTGTTTGTGCTGCCTCCCCATTCAAGCTGCGTTTTAGTTGTGGGAGCCCGGCGAGACTGCACCTGTGCTGCAGAGAGCTGGTCTAAGTCTCCTTTCTGTGCTGAGCCACGCAGGGCCGCCCGGCGGGATTCATGTCCGAGCTCCGCGAGAAGAGCTCAGTCTGAGTCCTCTCTCTCTCTCTCGTGCCGAGTTCACTGCGGAGCTGACCGGGCGGGGAGGGGAGCTCCTGAAACCCACGGGGCCCGACCTCAAACTCTTTTCCCGCCGGGCTGCGCCGTGGAGAAGCGATCGGCCTGGCCCAAACTAGGCGAGCAGAGCTGGCGAAGTTCTTTGGCCAGGGACAGCAGAATGAAACAGCTTGAGTCTTTTCTCTCTCCTCCCCCTCCCCGCGCCATGCTGGTTGGCAGCCCCAGGCCATGTGGCCTGGGGAGACCTTACCCAGCTCTGGCGCAGAGAGGGAGAGCGACTTCTTTCTTCAGCAAACTGGAAGCTTCAAAGAGGGTCTCTTCAGGTGCTTTCTTGGTTTTATGAGTTTTTTTGGTAGGCGGAGTTTATGCTGGCTACTTCATTTCCGACTCCACCCCCTCTCCTTACACCGGGAATTCTTAACAGCGATTACCCCATGACAGGGAAGCCCATTGTTCAGTCATCTCAGGCTGAGGAGAAGGTTTGCATCCACAAAAGGCCAAAGCCACCAGCTGCGGCCAAGTTTGGGTGGGGGGAGAGCACAGCTCACAAAAGCCAGGTTTACATGGAAACCCCCCCCTCCCTAGTTGAGGGGGGGAGGGGAGGTTTTGGGTGTGGCGTAACCTCTGGTCAGAGGCAATGAACGCCCAACCTCTGGCCCAGCTCTAGCACCCCCCAACCCCACAGGCCTCATCCACAGTACTTTCACATGAGAAGCAGCTGAGGGGGAGTCACAATCCATCAAAGACCCCCCCCAAAGTGCTAGGCCTTGCTCTATGGGACTGCATGTGATGCAACAGATCCAGAGTCTGCTGTAAGAGACTGACCCCCCTCCCCCAGGGGGACATGCCTGGACATTGCTACCTGGCTCGAGGGTATATAAACCCATCAGATTCCAGGCTTTTTGGGGGGACTTTCACCACCAAGACCAGCTGCAGAGGATCAACAGACCATCGTTGGGATCCATGGAGTGGTGATATTTTCTTTATTCTGTTCCTGTTTCTCTCTGTCCCCCCCATCTATTTCTTATTTCTTTCTTCCTCTCTTTCTCTCTTTCATGCTTACTGTCAAATAAAACCTTTACTATTGTCACTGGCATATGGTCTCGTTTGCACCTTAGTTCAGGCAGGGGTATTTCTAAGAACCTTAATAACTAGATCCTAACATTTTATCAACTGGATCGTAACACCTGTCCTGCCCTAGAGGACAAGGAGGAGAAGAGAATAAGAGGAAAAACAAGAAAACTCATGGGTTCAGAGAAAGTTTAATAACTAAAGGAGAGAAAAAAACAACTAGCAGTTTAAAGTTCCTGAAGGCTTTCCAAAGAAGCTCTAAAGCTGAATACTGTTGAGATAGTGTGATGAACAAAAATAATTCTGACCAAACTGGCAGTCCCTCCTTCCACTGTGTCATACAGCCCTATTGGTTGTCTCAGTCTAAGGTCCCTTATGCTCTCAGAGGGATTTTTTTGCTGGTTTCATCCACAAAACTTCAGTTCCAGAAATACTGGACGTCGAGAAAATGTGTTCTTAGAAGTCACCATAAACCCCCCTTGAATCGGGGCCTATTTTTCTGTGTATCAGTACAAAGAATATGAAACCTTTTGACACTGTGTTCACCCCACTAGGAACCCCTTGTTCTCTCAGAGAGACAGTCTACTGTAGTTTTATTGCTCACAGGCAATATAATTAGCAAGAGTCCTCAGGTTTCTTAGTCAAGATTTTTTGTAAAAGACTATTGTCCAGGGTTAGGCCAGAGGGGTCAAAATCTAGGAAGTGATCTGTGCTGCAGGAAGGAATACAACTTCCTTCCTGCGGGAGACAGCCAATAATCAGGTAGTTTTAAGGATTGATAGGTAAGTAAACCAATTAAAAAGTTGATCCGCCTTCAAGGAAAAAACCATATATAAGCAGAGACTCTCTGAAGCTCTTCCTCTTTGGACCTGCTGCTGCTGTGTAGAGAGGAGCATCTCCTGCTTCTCTCACCGGTAAGGCCCCAGCCCACCCCACCTCCTTCCAAAGGATGGATGGGGGGGGAAGGGAGGCTTTATGGCAGCCGTGCCGCTGCAGCCGGGAATGGGGGAGGAAACGATTGGAATTTTCAGCAGATCCAGCTCAGCCGGTGTGTCAGCTACACGAGAGAGAGAGCCGGGCTAGGCAAGGACCAGGCCGGACTCCATCCAGCTCGGGCCAGGCCCTGCCCTGTCACCCTGGGCCCAGATGGCCCTACCAAGCCGAGCCAGCTTGGCAGAGCCAGGCAGAGAGACTCTTGAGAGCGTCTGGCATCCAGCTCGGACCTGTTCAAGCAGCCCGGCAAAGAGCACGTGATCCTCACACTGCCGGAGAGAGAGAGACAGAGATTAACTCCCTCCATGCCTGGACTAAACTCACAGACACCCATCCTTCCTCGCAGAGAGAGGAAAGAGTGAGGACATCTACATAGTGCAGCGCAGAGACTTTACAGTCAGTGAGGAAAGCAGAACTGATACTCACAAGGGGGTGCATGGGAAGTTGCTTCAAGAGTGAAGCTGAAAACTCTTTTGGAGAAACATGGTTGGGGACTGAGCTAATAAATTCTCTGTAATATATGAAGATATAGTCCAAAGGGGGATGTGAGGTTCTTATTGCAGCCAATGAACTGAAATACCTAAGTACAGACAAGTAAGTGTTGAAAAAGTACAGCCTGATGAGAAACTAGAACCAAGACAGAGGAGAGGCTGTGACCCAGAGCCCTGGTCCCGGGGAGAATGCTAGAGAACCTGAGTTGTCAAGAGAACCTGTGTTGCTAAGCACAGAAGAAGGGATTTTCTTTGTTGCTGCAATTGAACTGGGCATCTTTAAAACAGGTACCCTGTGGACTGTTCATAACCCACCATAGTAGCTGTGGGAAGGCTACTGGTGTGGGAGGGATCCACCATTAAGCTGGACTTTGCTCTGGGCGGTGGCTAATGGTGAGGCAGAAGACCCATAAAAACTGTATTTTTCTTACAGAAGATCCATGGTGTAAGCAAAAGAAACTTCTCTCCCTAAATGAACTGGAACAAGAGCTGTTTCTGAGGTGGTAAACTGACTGGAGTTCAAAGTGTTGTCTTTTGTATGTTGTCAGGGAGAAAGAAATGGAGAGGTGGGGGAAGGAGGGGTGGTCTGAGGAGTTTGTTCTGGTTTTTTTTTCCTTGGGTTTTTTTTCTTTTCCCTTTGTCTTAGGTATATTAATAAAACGTCTTTGTACTTTATAAAGTTTGAGCCTGCTTTGCCTACTCCTAATCCTCATCTCACAACAAGCAATCAAGTAAATATAAGTGTGCTGGCATTTAGCCACAAACCTGAATAGGCGAACTGAAACCACTACAACTATGTAGAATGCCTCAAACTTCCTTAGATAACTATTAAATTGGTTTCACATTACAAAAGATACTGTAAAGGAAAAAACATGTCTCTGCATGATTTAACTTTCTGTGAATACAGAAGTAGACTGGACTTTGGAGAATTTAGCACACTTTAACTTTTTTGGAAGAGGCATATCATGACATATCATAATTACCTGTAAATAGAAAAGTTAAAAAAAATAAGTCAGGTTTGTGTAGCCTACAAAAATGACCATTAAACATGACAGAGGGATAATTTTAATTTTACTCTAATCAAAACCTTTGGGAAAGCAAAATATATAAAGAAAAAGGATTCTAGAGGAAACAGGGTTTAGTATTATGCATTTAGCTTTTTTTTCTTAAAGTTTTTAAGTGCTTATTTGAGCTCAGAGGTTATGAAGCCGAGATATAAATTACTCTATAGACAATTAAATAATCTTTTTGGGAATAAAAGAGGAACAATGGTAAGAAAGCCACTGTAAGACATTTTTCTAAGGAAATAAAAATGAATTAATGGATCTTCAACAGTTTGAAATCAAGCCCAAGTGAATTGCTATTGTTGGAGCAGGTACGAGGAGTTATGTAGTATTTTCTTATTTTATTAGAATTAAATAAAAGATGACAAGCCTTAATGAATTTAAATACCGATGTAATGTGGTTTCTGTGAGAAGAAAGGCACTCATTTAACAATCCCTTTGTTTACATTAGCTGAAAAGTCCCACACCTAATGAGATGAAGAAAATGTCCATATGTCATTTACAAGGCTGTAATGGTGAAGATGGCACTGTAAAGTAAAAAAAAAATTCTTGCTCTCTGTAAGCAAACATTAAAAAGCGCAACAGTGGGTAGAATAAAGCACCACTAAATTTATAATATATTCTTAGATACAGTAGCATGTTGACTTCGAAGCAATAATTGACTATTAATGCTGATTCATCAAAGGAAAATAGGCAATTATTTTTTTTATGTTAATGAATAAGTGTGTCTTAGGTTACAATGGTATGTATTCTATCACCATCTTCATAAGCTGTTGGAGCCAGGTGGGGCACTTTGCTTTGTTCATCCCTGATGGCTCCAGGGGATATCTCCTGTTAATGGGCCATTGAGTCCCACTGATAAAACTACATCATCCCATTGTGAGATGCTCTGCCCGAGGTGAGGAACCAAGCATCCCTGTCTGGATATAATCTGGAATTTGAAACGCCACAAGTCAGCTTTTCCACTGGATTCCCAGAGGAAGACCAGACCCTTCTACACCACCACTGGACCTTCAGAGGAAAACTACACCTTTCCACAGGATCGCTGCTTCAACAGAACCACATCTATCACTCCCAGAGGACTGCAGCCACCATCTAATTGGACTGCTACCAACACCCTGACCGACCGGGTGTCAGGTTGTATTCTGACTCTATCAGTGTTTTTGTACTATTGCATTTATTTTAATTTTTCTATTAAATTGTAGTTCTGACTTTGAGCCTCTCACTGATTTGCTTTCAAACTACCACAAAGTGTCATGTACTTAAACATTTATCCACTTTTGATTGTTATGGTATTGTTCTAGAAGTAGTAATCTCAGTCATTATTATCCTATCAAGTGATTATTACACATATCAAGGGAGTCAGCTGTTTCTGTGAACTGAAAAAACAAAAGATATACTATTTCCCTAGATCCTCTCATCCCTGATACCTCTACACGCCTTGTTCTTTCATCCACACATTGGTTTCATAAGGTCAGAATGTCAGCTGGTGATTCCCCTGCTGTGTGGAACCTCACCAGAGGAGTCAACAGACTGTCTAGGTAATACATCACTGTTGATGGTAATTTACAAAGGGAAAAGAAAAGAAGAGAAAAGCTGGGTTCCACCTAATGTCCATAAAATGACTTTCTCTTTTTACTATGTTAAGTGTCGTATTAGAATTTCCATTACACAATCTGAAGATGAGGCATCTGTCCAGTTTGGTGCTTACTTTATCTAGAGTTTTGTCTTCTTTGCTCAGCCCCTTCCTTATTCACACTACAGAAGAGAATGTGTTTAGTCTAATTTCTAATTTTAAACACATCCATACATGCATGGTTATAGGTGTAAGAGTGTGATGCCTTAGGTTTTAACTTTTTATTTTTCTACATCATGACTGCTCTAGTATATGACTCTATGACTCCATAAATTGTCATCTAGTGTTCTGTTACTGTCATTTAGACAAAACAATTTCTCTCTGGGCTGGAGTTTCAAGGACATACTGTTTTTTCCAAAAGCCCAAAATGTAAACATCCATGGACAGCAGCGAAGAGAAGAAGGGGACAAGCTGGGGATGTGACTTCAGGACCCGAAACTGTAATTGGACAATGGGTTTCTGATATGCAGATGGACCAAAGGTATATCTGTCCAAAAAACACGTGCTAGGCGTCCATTTTGGGTGTAGTCTCTGCGAGACTCCTGCAAGGCCCAAAGTGTACGTTGTTTTAATAAATACTTCTTTTATTCTTTTAACTCTGTCCAGCTTCTGTTTCAGGTCAGCCTTTCGTAAGGCATCAAGTGTACTATGTGAATTCTCTTTTTCCTTTTCCTGTGGCACTTAATGATTGTAGCAGCTGCGTCAGTGTTACTAAGCAATGTCATTCAAGAAGAGCAGAAACAAAGTGAAATGGTTGGTGCTGAGTGTTAAGATATGCAGCCCTGGTGTGATGTTTAGCTATCCAAACAGACTCTGAGAAGCTACAGAACGTGACATGAGAAATTGCTGAACACCATAAATAACACAGTGAAATTAGCTGGCAGAAATTACAGCTAGTGCTGGGTTGGGTTACTCTATCTGTGTTATAGAAAAGCAGGCCTGGAAGGCCCAGAGGTGACCAGGAAGCATATCCAGGTCACCAGGGATGGGCATGGGAGAAGAGGATCATGGGTTTGTGGCCTTCTGCACTTATTATGTGAGAGTATTGTAGGTTGTGACCTTATAGGGTATTGTTTATCTTTCCTGTTTATATGATGGCACATCCTGTGTGTGGGATGGT
Organism: Eopsaltria australis; assembly: GCA_034509425.1. Taxonomy (NCBI): domain Eukaryota; kingdom Metazoa; phylum Chordata; class Aves; order Passeriformes; family Petroicidae; genus Eopsaltria; species Eopsaltria australis. The sequence goes on along the minus strand of JAVTVJ010001103.1, from coordinate 184,426 downwards.
ATAAAGGGAATTTTCACTGTGTAGTAGAAGGCAGTAGCCTTTAGACAGTAGCTATTAGACAGTAGCCATTAGGCAGTGGCCATAGGGCAGTAGCCATAAGGGAGTAGCCATGGCAGTAGCCATAGTAGGAGTCATAGGAGTAGTCTTATCTGTAGTAGTCTTAGTCTCTGTCTGTATAATAAAGAACTCTGCACAACATCGCTGTCTCGTCTGAGAAGTCCGATGCCCCTGCGTTGAATACTGCAGTGCTGTGAGGAATGGCTGTATTGCACAGATGGCTAAAGAGGAGGCATGTGAGAAACGACCAAGATTCACAGATAATTGTGAGTAGTATTGGAATTCTTTGGGGGAGGAGCACATAAGTAACCATATTGGTAATATGAGGTAAGGCTTAGATGATCAAGGTAAGAGCATCAATACTACCAAATTTGGATAGGGATGCAGCAAAACTGAGACCATTGGACAAAAACCCCAATTACATGTACACTATTTGGGAGGAGACAAAGATGGAGAAAGGAACGATCAAGGTGGATGGAAGAGAAGTAGAACTATGAAAAACAAAGAGGAGAGGAGGAGGCCTTTTTGCATGTGAGCAAATGGGTTTTCAGTACACTTGTATGACTGAGCCTCACTACTGTTTTGTAATGCCAATCTCTTTTATATGTGTGCATGAGTTGGAAAGTCTAATTGCCAGAAGTTATAGCCTGGGTTGTCTGTCCACTTAGCTAGTGAACCTGAGTCCTCTGTGAGTGTGTGTGTGTGTGTGTGTGTGTGTGTGTGCACATGCAGGTGTATCTGCCTATGTGAAATTCACACTCAGTCCTGCTACTGGCTGCACCTGCAAACAGAAACAGCAGCAGCTTTGCTAAATTTCAAGTACACAAAATGCAGGAGTTTCACTTCAAAAGTACATTCTAAGTAGAAGCAAAGACAACAGTATAATCACATGCAATGCCATTTCAAATGTTCTCTTTTCCATTTTCACTTTTCTAAGGCTGATGGTCATGAAATTTTCCTTTGTGCTTCTACACCTTTGGGCATCTATTTTAATCCTCTGCAAATTTTCTAGTTCTCTTTGGGGTTTTCTTGGGGGGAGTGGCAAAGAAAGAGATTTCGCTCAGCATATATCTGTGAAGAACTGATGGGTATCACTGTCATGCTCATGTTTGCCATTTTGTGCTCAATTACTTATCCTTAAGACTACTTTTTTATTTTTTCATGTCAGCTGATGACTTTCAAAATAATGTTATAGTGTAAATAACTAAAGGCATTAAATTAACAGATATTGCCTTTCCCTGATTAGATATCAAATTGGAACGTAGCAGAAAACACCCCCATATTCTGAAGGACAAACACAGAGTTGAGATCCGATCTGAGGTCAACTTTTTGCATGTTGCTTTATGGCTGCAACTTTCAGAAGCAGAAAACCTTGGCATAGAGAGATTTATGCAGACCTTGTTAAGGCTGAGATGTGCTAAGCAGGGTGCTGGCAATAAGATATGTGAATGTATCATCTTTAGGATCTTTTTTTCTGATAAGTCAGACACAGGAGCATAGACATCCACCACAGCAGCAGATGGCACAGCTAGACAACAAATCTTCAAACAGAAGGCTCTATGTAATGTTCCTATGAGGAAAAAAAACATGGAACAAAACCTTCTACTGCATTTATTCAGATACCTGCTTTATTATCTCAGGTGAATAATTTCAGAAAATCACATGCCCATGTTGATAGCAACCATCGTGGCAGTACTAAGTAAGAAGGAAAGAACAGATCTGATACAGATCATTGAAGGAGAGCAAATACTATCCTAGCAATGAAATTATGTTAGTTCAGCTCTTCATCTTCCTGGGATTAATGAAGCTTTCTCATTCAACCAAAGTGTGAAACTATTGGAGTTTGGATCTAGTTTTTTGTTTTTTGTTTTTTTTTCTTCAGGAATTTTTCTCCCATGGGTTGCTAAGGGACTAATGACTGGGCTAATGGCTGGGTACTTAAGAGAACAAAGCACATGGCTAGGGCCTTTCTCCTTGGCAGGGCAGGGCAGAATCCCTCTCATGGAAGCAGGGACAACTAGAGATTTTGGGGACTGAAAAAGCAAGGGCGGGGAAAGGACTGCCTCTTGCTCGGGACCCTGAGAGCCAGACGGTTGGAGCTGCTGTCTGCTGAATCCATGGCCACTGAGAAGCCAGCACGGAGCTGCCGGTCTTTCTGCTGTGAGTTTTTTCCCTCTACTCCCCATCGGGAGCCGAGCTGCCTGCCACCAGCCTGTCTCTGCCCCGCTTCTCCACGCTGCTCCGAGTTTTTGCTACACTGTGACTGTGCTCCCCGTGCACGCCGGGACCTCCTGCTGTCCCAGCTCACTGTGTCTGAGGATCCTGCTGCAGCACCGACACCAGCCGCCCCCCCCAAGGGTCTGTGAAACAAAGGCTCTCCTCCATCCCTCTGCCTCGGGCAGCCGCCATTGCTGTTGTGCTACCTGAGCTCACGCCAGAGTGCCCCCTGCAGCCACCAGGGAATCATCACACCCGGAGCACCTCCTGCAGCCGTGGAGGAACCCTCGCACCCAGAGCGCCCCCTGCAAGCTGTGACTGGAACTGCACCAAAGGGAAAAGGTGCCTGAAGCCGAGCAGGCTGCCACTGGGTTTCTGGTTCTGTTTGTTGGTTAACGCCATAGTTGTTGTTATTTGTTAGCTTTGTTTTAGATATTAGTAAAGAACTGTTATTCCTATTCCCATATCTTTGCCTGAGAGCCTCTTGATTTCAAATTTATAATAATTTGGAGGGAGAGGGGTTACAGTTTCCCATTCCAAGGGAGGCTTCTGCCTTCCTTAGCAGACACCTGTCTTTCAAACCAAGACAGAAACAAACAAAAAAACTATCAACAAACAAACAAATAAATAACCACTTCAGAAATTCAAGAAAATTAATTTCTTTAGAAAAGAATAAAAGCAGTATTAGAATATCAGCTGTGATGCCTTTCTTTCAGGTAAACTCAATCGTTTCGTTTAACTGCATTTTAATATGGGATATATTCTGTTTAAGTCCTTGTATGCAACTGAAATGCTACAAATTTATCCTGGTGAAGATTCGATTACCTCTGAGTATTTGTCAATGAAAATAAAATCTGAAACACTGCTGAGAATTTTCCCTTGTGAAAGTCTACTTTATATTTTTGTTTATTGACCATTATTAACACAAAAATATTATAGGAAAGATTGCTGTAGAGCCATCTATTTTCTGTATATTTTCATTCTTCATTGGTTGTTGCTAATTTTTTAAGTCTGCATGTCAAAGCAACAGATTTCCAGCCCTTTCTTTTCCAGTTACCAGAAAAAAATAAAGCTTTTTCTCTTGGTTCATATATCAAGCCACTTCTTACCCAGGATCCTGTTTCAGAATACTAAACTCCATTTGCAATTTCACTGCATAAAGAAAGCTAAATTGTCTGTAACTTGCTTTCATAGGCTATGCAGTAACCGCTGTGCAATGCTGGCAGTGATTAGCTTGTATCAAAAGTAGGCAAAATCCACATTTGACCACTTGTTTTCTGCAACACATTGGATCCAGTTCTGAACACGGAAGCAGAACCTATTCTTTTAGTGTACTGAAATAAGAGTCACTTTGGAAATGCTGGGTGAAATACCTATTGGTATGGTAATGTGTGCTCAGATTTTAAAACCAGTTGACATAGAGGTATAATAATGTGGAGAGGGTACTATTTTCACAGATTGCTTCATAGGACTGTCTCCTAGCTCCAGGGCTCAATTTCAGTTTTTTGCTGAGTCCAAAACAGGTGCCAGGCTGAGACAGGCAATTTTTCCCCCAAGCTTTGGCTTACCTTGAGATGAAACAAGGCCTGCAGGAAAAGTCTGAAGTTTGGCGGGAGTCTCTTGACTATAGATTAATTGGTAGGGCTGATCACAGATAATGAATGCCCCTCAGTGCAGAGGTTTCCATAGAGACTTTCTTCCTGGTCCCAAGTTCATTCTGCTTCAAAATTTGCTGACTAGAACTCACAAACTACGATGGAAATTCCACGGTTTCCAATGTTTGGCCTGAAAATGATTATTTTTCTGGATAGTACAGATTGTGTGTGTATATATATACATATATATATCTCAGAAACTCTGCTGGTAATTTCCTCATAAACAATTTTAAGTTTTCAAATGTCCAGTGTGTATTTCTAGTACTTGACTATGAACTCAATCATATAAATCCTTGTAAATAACAGAATCAAGTATTTTCTCCTTGAAGTGTTTCTTGCAAGGTCATTTTCCTAATGCTTTTTACAAAGTGGAAGACCATTGTCTTAGATTGGAAAACTTGAACTTGCAAGACACCCCTCCTCCAACAGAAAATGCAGGACAACATTGTTCCAGTTCAGGCATCTTCCCAATTCATAGATCTGCACTAAAGTTCGCAGACACTACCCAAATGCACTTGTCATTGCAATGAAAACAGTTTTTCAAACTCTATAGATATGACCTTGCTGAAGTGATGGCTACAAACACATATACACAGCCTACCTTTCTGAAAATTCTCTCATTAATGAAGGAAGCATAATTTAGTAGAGGGGCTACATCATTCTCTAACCAAAGCAGCAGCAATGCTGGCAGATGTTTGTTTGACATGGATGAATGGAGGTAGGTTTTCACCAAGTTAAGCTGGGGAAATCTGTATCATTCAGATGCTACAGTTAGAAAATCTGACATCAAAACCCCTAGTTTCTTGCTGCAGTGTTTGGAGGTAACAGACTGTCTTTTTATACTAAATATGAGGAACAGACATTTATATTCATTTTCCCTTCACAATATATATCTAATTCTTCTGATAGTTGATAATTCTTATTAGCTCAGTTAGCAACAAATTAAGCCTTTTTCTAATAATTTCCACTGTTTGCTTATGCACAAGTCTTCCTTGCAAATCATAATTTATGGCTTTTGGAAACAAATAATTTCAAAAGATTGTTTAAAAGGTACAAAAATGCAACAAAATTCTTGTATTGAAAGATAAGGCACTATATAGAAGAAAATACAGTTAAGCATGTCTTAATGAAAAATATGAATGTATAATTTTCTGTGAACATCTCTAATGTAATTCTGTCACAGCCTAAAAAAAATGATTTTGTAACAATAGAATAGTTTTTTCTAAAGGCACCTTTTATTTTCCTCAGTAAGACATGCCAAATTCTAAAACATTGCTTCAAGACAGCATGTTGCAAGACAAGTTATTTTTAATTATTTATTTTATTACCCTAATACTTCTACAATGACAATATCTCTATGACTCATTCTTAAAAGTCCAAGTATCCAAATTCCAAAAAGTTTTCTTTCAGAAAGTCTAGTCTCACAAACTGTTAGACTCTTTCCTACAAAAGAATGAATGGCTGATTAATTCTATCAGTAGTTCAGAGTCTGTGGAAAATTATGTGCATGCAAATTGCTATTGTTATGAAGCACATAAAACAACTATACAAATATTTTATTCTCAGTATTTCACAACAGGATTTGTGCTGCTTTCTTTTATGGCAAGTGGAAAGAGGTAACCACTTTGACTAATTCTTGGGATCCATTCGCAGCTACAAAGCAAAATCTCGTGGATGTTTTTGGTAGGCCTGTAAAGAAGAGCTAAACAATGTTAGCTGACTGTTATTTCTTTTTGCATTATATTGAAGATAGTACTTCGGGGTTTTCATCCAGAATTTTGGCTAAAGGCAGTAAACAATATGAGCCACAAAGAATTCTGTTCTGGAAGAGCTTGCTAAGTATATTTACATTGATTAAAATACTATTTTTGAAATAATAGCCGGTGACAATACAAACATATCTGAGCTATTCTTCCATAAAGGACTATGCAAATCTTCAGATTCTGCTCCAGTTGTCAACTAACTGCGGTGTGATTGCCCAGAACAGCAGCTTTTCTGTTTGACAAAAATCACAACTAAGCTGGTATCAAGAGAAAGACAAAGGGAGATCTGACAATGAATGAAGCCTTTGTACTTTACTGCAAAATTAATGCAGATTTCCAGATTTAGCTTTCTGATTGTAATGTCAAACCCTTATCAAACGAGTCTAGTGAGACTCCATTGTTTTTCTGCATGAATTCTAAATTATAATGACAATAATCTGCTCTAGGCATTGTGCATTTCAGGACCATTATTATACTTGACAGTAGACTAGAATCACTTGGGTCTTGAGTCTAATATTTTATTCCACTACCCAAGGTGTACTAAAACTGGCCCAAAATGCACTGCTTTTTATGTCTAATTGTTTAAGGAATTTGATTATTCCCAGCAGGCACTATTCAAGCCTGTTTAAAATGTCAGATATATGCTTGTTGGAAATTTATACTATTGTTTCTTTACTACCTTATCATCGAACATAAATTACTTATGGAAATAAAAGCCCAGCTGGATAGTGTCACTTGAGAATCTTTCAAATTAGAAACTACATTGATTTTGAGATTTGGAAAATAGATGAAGAGTGTCTGACTAGATTTTAAAGAGTTTACTAATTATTTTTGCAACAATTTAACATTCTGTTCTCCAAGTAATTTTCTACTGGATACCTTTCTTTATGTGCTACATATGAAAAAGAGCTTAAAATTATTTTGATACTGGTAATGGATGGGTTTTTTTTATTCTATTATTTTAAGCTGAGCTAGAGAAGCTAAAAAAACCTGGAGTGATCAGAGGTAAGTCTGTGGCATGCTTGTTTTTCTCTTGAGATACCTTTATTGTAACTGGAGTAACAGGTAAATTAATTATTACACCAGATTGTCAGATATGGTCCTGGTTGTCTTAATGTCATAGAACAAAAAGCAATATAATCCCAGATGTATCACTCAGGGAAGTTCTGTACTCAGAAGTCTGTTTCTCCTTCCTTCCTCTCATGTATCTATCTCCCTTATCTCTAATTGTTCATATTCTTTTTTTTTTTTTTTTTTTTTTTTACTTGAAGACTCAAGAGATCTTTTTCATCAGTATTGCTGTAGTCAGAGGCTTCTCTAAAGCAACAAACTTTGAATCCTTTGGGCCTTCCAAGTGGTGCACGAATCTGTATGACTGTTAGCTGAGCTGTTCATAACAAGACAGAAGAGGAAATTTCTGGAGGCCCAGAAGGGCCTCACCTCTCCCTCCAGGCTTGGGCAAGCTGGTACTGCCCAAGACCTTCTCCCTGATCCATACAGAGAGGACTTGCAAAGGGTGTCTCATATTTGTACATGAGGAAATGCATCAGTCTCTGTGTTTTTGGTTTGATTATGCTGAATTGATGTGGGTATCAGCATGTGTTTCTTAATGTTTACTCATTCTCTTCCATGAAAGAGGCTTTTAGCATGCTTTTGAGAGTTCATTGTGGTTGGTGGTATAGTACTGGCATAAATGAACCCTGTATTTGTGTTTAGAACATAGATATCCCAGTAGCAAAATGCTACCTGAGAAAGATGATGTATCAACAGTACCGTATTAGATTCCCCTTCCTTCTTGTCATTTGATCTTTCAGATTGGTAGATTTATTGAGAACATAAAGCAAGCACTCAATACTACTTTTGGTAGCAGCCAAGTGCTTCTTAAAAGTAGTCCAAAGCAACATGCTGTAAGAGGTAAAATGGCGCATAATAGATTATAAAATTATATAACTGAGTAACAGATGACATGCAATGTTTGTAGAATGGATAAAAAATAATGAGTAATTAATTTTTTGAGAGGTATTAATGCATGACAAATCATTTTGAGAATTGTTTCAGACATGTTGTGATATAGGGATAATATCTACTAAATTTAGGATTTGAGTTTCAGACTTTATATTTTTTCTAAAAAAACCTCCCAGCATTTGAAAACTACATGCATCTTTTCTGGGATTCCAAAATTCAGCTGAAAACTAGGTAATCTAATTATTTAGAATAAGTACACTAAAAGTCGACATCACAAAATTCTTAGCAAATTCATTATACATATAAAAAGGGAGTTTCTAATGCAATGCAAAGGGCCGAAGTGCTAAACTTTCCACTACCCAGTTAGTCTCAATTGTCATTAATGTCTTTTTTGTAATGAGGTAATAAGCTGCATGACACAAACAGTTGGATATAGTTTGCTAGATCAGCTTCAAATTTTGGTTAGATGGATGGTGAAGGGGCATTATAAAGATCAGCGTTTTTGTAGGATTTGCAGAGGAGACTGTCTTGTTTTTGTTTTATTTGTTTCCTGTAAAGCTGAGCTTATTTATGTGATTAATAAACTCTGATTCTGCAGCTGGCTTAATAAGAATAAATTTTAATGGCATCACATACAGAAGTCAGAAATAGGATTAGTCCTAGAATTCTAGGACATTTGTTTGTACAGGGAGATATGATTAAAAAATTTAGTATGCAATCTAAAGATACAATTGTACACAAGTTACCTCTTTGCCAAAAATTAAAGTGAAAATTAAAGCCTTGGGAGACCAAAATATGTAAGTAGATTTTATTTGTTGATAATTTCATTACTTTCTTACATCACTGATTGCAAATGTTGTGAAAGAATAGAAATTATTTTAGAAATAGTTTTGCTTCCACAAAAAATGTCAGAAATGTCTGTTATTTCAGACTTCAAAAACTTTCGCATCACTGAGCAATGATTTTATTGTGATCAGTGAGCAATGTATTTTATATCTGGATGAAACATAGTAAGTACTTTAATATACTTATTCTGATTTAACCCTGAACATTATTCAAAACTGAACAGCCTATGGAATTATTGAAAGATGGAGAAAGCAAACTGAGTTGTGATAAAGATTTTGCAAGCTTCAACCAAAATGTAGTTTTTTTAGAAAAAGAAAAATCCCTCAAAATCTTTTTCCTATTCTGGCTATTTTGCTGGTTTTCTCTGCATGTTGGCCAGCAGTACAGATATCACTGATAACTGGGCAAGAAGTGATGGCGCCCTGTCCCCAGGGTCTGACAGAAGTCCTACCCCGCTCCTGCCAAGCTCACAGGCCGTTTGCTCCAGCAGTGCCTCCCTTTCCCCCACTCACACTGTCTGTCATAACTGCCTGAACCAGCCACCCCTGTCACTTTACCCAGAACACCAGACCCAGGAGGCCCCTCCCCAACCTACACGTGAGGACACCTATTAGTTTTGGCCACTATTTTATGGCAGGGAGCTGCCATTTTGTTAAACAACATAACCTACTTATTTTCACAGTGGTCTGTGATTGCCTGATATTCATTTCTTAAATATATCATATATAAATGTATATTTATATAATATTATATATATATCTGTATATTTGTAAACATAGGGTCTGATAGTCCTGCCAGACAATCACGGGAGTGCTTGAGGACATGTGTGCTTGACAGCATTAAGAAAAGGCCATTAGGCTACAATGTGTATACATATATATATAGATACATGTATATATGAATTTAAACATTAGAATATCTAATTGATGTTTTGAGAAGGCATGTTTGCACAGTAGTGAAGATAAGTATTTAGGCGGAATGTGCAAGACCTTTCATAGGATGGGCAAAGTATATGAAGAGATAAGCATGAAGGAATAAAGCAGGTGGAAATACTCAGACCAATTGACACTGAAATGGCATTTTGTCTCTGATGAGACACATTCTTGACCTAAACTTCTGCTGCTACTCAAACATGCGGTATGAATCACACAACTAGACTGGAAGCACTTCTTTTTATTATTTTATTCCTGTGTTCTGTATTGAATAAATTTATTTTTATAGCTGAAACATGGACAAGTGACTTTTTTCAGAGGCCTTCAGTATGAATTTTGAAAGGTGGTTAATGGACATCTGGTGAAATTCTGTTGAAATAACTGCTCACAGGCACAAACTAGCACGTGCATTCAACAGCATTTTCCTTTTGTATTAGCTGAACCCATTTCAGAGCATACAGAACACTGTGAAAAGATTCAGTTGAAAAAGATGAACATTTTTGACATATTGAGCATAAGGCAGTCATCTTGATTATTTCTCCATTCTCTAAAAATAAGTCTTCCATTCCAGAAAATCTAGCATTTACTGAGTTTGAAGACTCCTTTTCCCTTTCTTCAGCAAGGGATTACAGAGAAGTTTTCAGCACCTCCCAACACAGAATGTTAGTCTGACCTTGAGGTCCAGGATTTGGGTTCTTTTCCTGTGGATAAACTTTGGATTTCTTCTATTAGAACTTAAAAAATAAGTATAAATAATAAATTATCCTTCTATAACATTTCAGGTAACTTTTGCAGGACAGGAACAAAGCATTAGGGAAGAAAAGAATAAGCAAAAGAACTTGAGAAAAGTAACATTTTATCCATGTGCTCTTTGCTTGTTTTGCTAATAAGCAGAAAGTTATATAGTTTCTGGAGATGTTAACACATTTGAAAAGCAGTATTTCCACATTTCTCAGAAATCTGACCTAGGAAACTACAAAATATTGAGTTGTTGTGTTACCTTGGCCTAATAAAACTGCAAATTTGCAAACCGCAGTAAAACAGGGTCTGTGAAAGAGACTAGGCTATTGGGAAAAGACTTAAATATAAGGCAGGCAAGAAATGTGTCTGTTCTTATAGATGTATGTGATCATGTGTTTTCTTTCACATGTGATGCATAATAGCAGTGAACCTAATTGTCTGGAGGATGTATCCTTGGTGATAGATGATGCAGTCTTCTGTAGCTTATTCAACTCCTGTACTCAGGTTGCATATTTCAGTATTCAAAATTAACCATATCCTAAATATTGCATATCTGAGCTCTCTAACATATTTCAGTTCCTATTGACTTCATTGGGAGTTGTTAATACAAAGCAGTCTGCAGGATCAAGTGCTCTGAGCATTTCAAAGCCATGAATATGTATGATAGCAGGCTATTTTACACTGGAATACATAAGTTAATTCTCCCCCCTGAAGAAGGCTAATTGTCCGAAAAGACAAATATTTCATCTTTTTACTCTGCCTGGTAACTATTTCATCACTATCTAGATCAAACTTTCATAAAGCAAAGATATTTAAGATTTTTAGGGCAGGAAAAGATTGGATAGAGAGGATGTGTGTATACACAGAAAGGCTGCCAGATAAACAAGCATGTGCAAATATAATCCCAAGGTTAAATTGACTTGGTTACTTCTACAACCCTGTTCTCCAAGTAAAATCAGCCTACAAAAATATTAAACCAATATTTATTTGAGCAGGCAGGCAATGAAATAAAAGCACTATTAAGAAGCTATAAGCACAGGTTGAGTTTCACAGTTCATCACAGGCCATGATGCAGTCAAAGCCTGATGAATGTTCCTCTTGTCCCTAATTTGTCCATTCAGATTACACATCCTCAAATGCCCCACGCCTTGATGCTTATGTTGGGAGAACCCCAAGTTGTGTAAAAATCACAGTATGACCTTCCATCATAATAATATGCCAAAACAGCCAAATTCACATTTTTCAGCTGACCAGAAAGTCTGAGTTTACCAGTCTGGGAACAATGATAGAGGACAGAGTTCTTAGCAAAAACATCTGATATTGGAAGATAGGTGAAATCATGCATGCAAACAGCTTGTCCATTTTCCTGCATATTTAGTGTTTGCTTGCTGTGGCTCCCAAACTGTTTCAGCAGATTTCTGCACTGCTTATTCAGCAAAGTAATGCATTCCCTAGACAGATTTTATCTCTATTTAACAGTAAGAATTGATTGAGAGAAATCTTTGGCTATTGGAATTCCACACAGAAAAAGTCAATGATTAAATTAAGTCAGTATCATACCTTTTTTAGGCTACTAAAGGGTTATCCTTCTCGATATACCCATTCTGCTCTAGACCCCTGGTAAAGATTAGAGACTATATGAATGAAGTGTGCCAGGCACTACATTTTTAAGTTGTAGTTCTTAGGAGATTAATTCACATGATGGAGGAAACCAAGAGGGTGCACCCTCTAGTTCTGTCATTTCCCTGCCCCTGTACACCTGTGATCACTGTGCTTCCAATGGTCTTAGGGAAGACATAAGGATTTTACCAGTTTTCATGAAATGCCTGGAGTCATGAAAGCAGCACAGACATTAAGGTTAATGCAGACAACTTCTAACGACAGAGCTCAGTAAAAGCCAAAGTATTTTTTTGTTACAGTGGGATAAGAAGGGCTTTCAAAAATATGGGATCTCAGTAGTCTGTCTTCACAGACTGGAAAATCAAGCAATGATTGGCAAGTATGTATAAATGTTTGTGTGGTAAAAATATACCAAAGTCTGTCAAATAGACTGTGATGATAGTCTCATGTTAACTGTATTCTGGATTACACAGAAATTATGCATTCTTACAGAATGGTAACCTCTGCATTCTTGAAAGTTTACTTTTTCTGTTAATTCAATGCACTCTATTATGTCATTGTCCTACATATGGAGAAAAGAAAAGCAAATGTGAAAAAGAAATACTTGTAGCTGCGAAATCAAGGCAATAAGGAGCGGCGACTGTGCTGGGCAACAGGAACGTTTATTGATCCTCGTCCCAAGCACAATGGCGCCGGACAAGGCTGTGCAGGGACTGATAAACAACTCAGGCAACCAATCACGGCAGAGCAAGGGGGAGGAGTTGGGGCGGGGAGAGGAATCACAAACCAACCGGGAGTAAGGGAGGGAGGGAGAAATGTTCAGGGACCAATCCGAGAAGCACCTGCACGGAGCTTTCCAGAAACAGGGGAGGATACAGAACTTGACAGACAACACAACTAACAAATTATCAAACAGAGGCGTAACCTAAACTAAATGGACTAAACCAAGGTTGGGATGGCTCCCGGGGGATTCTTTCCACGAGATGGTTTCACCCACCACCCTTTCTTCCGGGAGCCCGGGGCCGACGTTGCCATGACAACCGCAACATCTCCCCGTTTCTTGTTTTCTAAAGAAGAACGAGAAATCATAGAAACAAGGACATTTTTTAAACATGAAAACAAACAGAGCACAATTAAAATGATAACTAAAATCCAAACAAGGGTGGACAACAGTTCTGTCGCCCATGATGAAAGTCCGGTTTGTGCGAACATGGTCCGCAGCCAATCATTGCTTTCAACATGTAGATCTTGGAGCTGCTGCTGGATCCCCTGTATAGTGGCGTGGATGCTGCGCGAGTGGGATGAAAGATTGAAACAGCATAGACCTTCAAATTCCTCGCACCCGTGCCCATGGGCGAGGAGTAAAAAGTCTATAGCCGCCCTGTTCTGCAAGGTGGCTCGCCTGGTGGTGTCTCCGTCCTGAAGTAATTGGGCCAAAGCACGGGACGTCATGTTGGCGTGTTTGCCAAGCCAACATTCAAGATGACCTAATTCCCCCAGCGCCTTAGCTGCTGCTGGTGCTCTTAGCTGCTCATGGTTGGAACACAGTCTATGATGTTGCCTTCTTTCTTCTTCGCTTCCATGCGAAGCTGACGTTCTGGTTATCCTGTGGGGTCTGTGGGTCACTCTGGAGGTATGGGCGGATTGCTCTCGCTGGGATCCACCGGGGACCTGCTGTTGTAGAAACACACCCATACCCTCTTCCCCATACAATCAGCTCGACTGGACCTTTAATCTGGCCATTTTCCGGATCCTTGAACAGCACAAAAGGTTTTTCTGCCAATTTCATCCTGGCCGAATTTGTGAAATGTCTAAAGACGGGGGGGGAAGGCTCCGAATCAGTACAATTTAGAAAATTTAAGGTAAACAACGCCTTACAGAGTCGCTCAATGGGCGTCTTTTCCTCTGTCCCTCCCCGCTGCTGCTGCTCAAGGATGCGTTTAATCTCCTGATGTTTTCTTTCGACTATAGCTTGGCCAGTTGGGGAATGGGGTATGCCGGTGGTATGGCTAACTCCCCATTCCTGTAAAAATTTTTTAAAACTAGCTGAAACATAACAAGGTCCATTATCAGTTTTTATAGACTTCGGCACTCCTAAAACAGAAAATGCCATTAGAAAATGTTTTTTAACGTCTCTTGCCTTTTCTCCGGTGTGAACCGACGCAAAGGTGGCACCAGAAAATGTGTCAGTTGATACATGAATATATTTAAGATGACCAAAAGGTGCATAATGGGTTATGTCTGCTTGCCATACTTCGTTAGAATGGAGACCTCGGGGATTGACCCCAGCGTTAAAGGCAGGAATTTGATGTTTCTGACAGGACGGACATGTTGCCACTATGGCCCTAGCCTGCTCCGAGGACAGGTTAAACATCCTACGGAGGGCAGGGGCATTTTGATGGTAGAATTGGTGGCTTAAACGTGCCTGTGCCACAACGTCAGGAACTGAACAATTGTGCACAGACATCGCTGATGCATCAGCTCTCTGATTACCCTCTGCGATGTAACCGGGTAGGTTGGTGTGTTGATGCCTTACAAAAGGCTGACCTGAAACAGAGGCTGGACAGAGTTAAGAGAATAAAAGAAGTATTTATTAAAACAAGGTACACTTTGGGCCATGCAAGAGTCTCTCAGAGACTACACCCAAAAATGGACACCTAGCACGTGTTTTTGGGACAGATATACCTTTGGTTCATCTGCATATCAGAAACCCATTGTCCAATTACAGTTTCGGGTCTTGAAGTCCCATCCCAGCTTGTTCCCTTCTTCTCTTCGCTGCTGTCCATGGGTGTTTACATTTTGGGCTTTTGGAAAAAACAGTATGCCCTTGAAACTCCAGCCCCGAGAGAAATTGTTTCGTCTAAATGACAGTAACAGAACACTAGATGACAATTTATGGAGTTTTAGAGCAGTCTTGATGTAAAAAAATAAGAAGTTAAAACCTAAGGCATCATTTCCCCCCTTTTAGAGGCTTGACAAGGCTTCTACCTTGTCAAGTCTCTATTCTAAATATCTACTATATATTAATAATCTAGATTAATAATCTATTAATAATATACACTTAATAACAGTAAATATTTAACAACAGTAGATATAGAAGAATTGTGACTATGATTACTATGAGCAGTTCTTTAAGCACTGAAGCATTATTTAAATCACGCTCTCTTCTGCATCACTCTTTGTTTTCTCAGTTGTTTCAGGAGCAGAAGCTTTCTTAACTCTGGAGTAGTGGATCCAGGGTCCTTTGCCAGAGACTTTGACTGCAGTGAGGGTAGTCAGCAGGACTTGGAATGGTCCTTTCCACTTAGCTTGTAGAGGTTCATTGTTTCACCACTTGATATAAACCCAGTCTCCAGGTTGGAAAAGATGTGCAGGTGTGTCCAGTCCGATGGGTCTGGATAGCACGATGTAATTCTGGAGCTTCTGCAAAGTGGAACCTAAAGCCATTAGATATCTCTGTAAATCAAGTTTCCCTTTTATATGAATTTCCCCTGGAATGTGTGGAATCTGGTATGGCCTACCATAAAGTATTTCATAGGGACTGATGTTATCCCTCCGCCTTGGCTGTATGCGGATCCTTAGTAAAGCTATAGGCAGGGCTTGAACCCATGTCATAGATGTTTCTTGACAAATTTTGCTAATTTGTGTTTTAAGGGTTCCATTCATACGTTCAACTTTACCACTCGCTTGGGGTCTATAAGGTGTATGCAGATCCCAAGTAATTCCCAAAATCTGACTGATTTCTTTAATTACTGTGGCAACAAAGTGTGGTCCCCTATCCGATGACATTCCCAGGGGAACCCTGAACCTTGGAATTATATGATTGAGCAAAATCTTTACCACTTCTTTGGCTGTGTTAGTGCGACAAGGGTAAGCTTCGGGCCATCCACTAAAAGTGTCAACCAATACCAGTATGTACCGGTATCCCTCTCTACGTGGTAATTCAGCAAAATCTATTTGCCAGTAATCTCCAGGAAGATCCCCTGCTTTTGTTACTCCTAACACAACTCTTTTCCTTGTATCAGGGTTGGTTTTGCAGCAAACTTCACATTTGCTTACTACTGTTTGTACAATTTCAGTCATTCTTCTTCCTATTACTACCTTTTTTAGATGTTTTAGAAGGTTTTCAGTCCCAAAATGTGTGTTTTCATGTTCTCTCTGAGCTAGCTCTCGAAGAATCAGGGGTGGGACTACAACTTGATTTGTTGGTGTGACAGCCCACCCACCTTCTGTGATCTCAGCCTTGAGAGATTTAATAAGCTTCTGATCTGCTTGATCATACTTTGGGATGATCCCTGATAAGTTAACTTCCTTTTTGGGAATTATTGCAAGGATACCTTTTTCTGCAACTCCTTTTGCCGCTTTGTCAGCAAAGCGATTTCCCAATTCTGGAGTGGTTTTCCCTTTCTGGTGACCCCTGCAGTGCATAATAGCTACTTCCGTGGGTTTTCTAACGCTCTCCAAGAGGGCAAGTATTTGTTCAGCGTGTTTAATTTGATTACCTTGAGCGTTCAGCAGTCCTCTTTCTTTCCAGATGGCTCCATGGGCATGGACGACACCAAACGCATATTTAGAGTCGGTCCATATATTTACCTTCTTCCCTTCACTCAGGTCCAGGGCTCTTGTCAGTGCAATCAGCTCAGCTTTCTGTGATGACACATCTGCTGGCAGGGCCTTCGCCTCAATTACCTTGTCTTGAGTGGTCACTGCATAGCCTGTCATCCTTTTACCATTTCTCATAAAGCTGCTTCCGTCTGTAAAAAGCTCCCAGTCTGGATTGTCTAGGGGCACATCCTTCAGATCTGTTCGGCTGGAGTAGACCTCTTCTATTGTCTGCAAACAATCATGCTCAGGGACATTGTCAGTTAACGTGGAAGACAGAAACATGGCAGGATTAACAACAGAAGTTGTTTTTAAGGTGACATCATCCTCTTCTAGTAACAATGATTGATATTTAAGCATCCAGTTGCTGGACAGCCAATGTCCCCCCTTTTGCTCGAGCACAGCTGCTACAGCATGGGGTACATACACTACAATGTGCCGTCTAAGGGTGAGTTTTCGGGCCTCTTGGATCAAGACAACAGTAGCTGCCACGGCTTTCAAACACCCTGGCCACCCTTGGGCAACATTGTCTAGCTGTTTGGAAAAGTAAGCCACAGCTCTCCGTTGGTTCCCGAGGCGTTGAGCTAGTACCCCTAAAGCAACATTCAATCTTTCATAAGTAAACAGTTCAAAAGATTTAGTTAAGTCTGGCAATCCCAGTGCTGGAGCTGACATTAGGGAGTGTTTCAGCTGTTTAAAAGCTGCCCTTGTATTTTCTGTCCATATGATAATTCCATTTTCAGCTGCTTTTAATGCTCCATATAGGGGTTTTACCAGCAGTCTATAATTTGCTATCCACAAACGACACCAACCTACCATTCCCAGGAAAGCTTGCATCTCCCTCACAGTGCGGGGCTCTGGGAGTTGACAGATGGCTTCTTTCCGTTCTTTGCTGAGCTGTCGATGTCCACGAAAGATCTCGAGCCCCAAGTAAATTACTGCTTCTTTGGCAATCTGTGCTTTGTCTTTAGAAACTCTGTACCCACTCAGTCCCAAAAAGTTTAATAAACTGATGGTAAATTTAATGCAGTCATCTCTGGTTTTAGCCGCAATCAGGATATCATCCACATATTGAAGAATAACCCCTTCTGGCTCTTGTCTTTTCCAGTCCTCTAGTTCCTTTGCTAGCTGATTTCCAAACACTGTGGGACTGTTCTTGTACCCCTGGGGCAAAACGGTCCAAGTAAGTTGGCTTTTCCTCCCTGTCTCAGGATTCTCCCACTCAAAAGCAAAAAGCTCTTGGCTGTTTTTATGCACAGGAATGCAGAAAAAGGCATCCTTCAGGTCTATTACAGTAAACCACCCTAATTCGTCTGTCAGTGCAGTCAAAAGGGTATATGGGTTTGCCACAACAGGGTGTATGTCTTCAGTGATTCTGTTAATTGCTCTCAGATCTTGAACTAATCGATAGCTCTTACCATCTGCTTTCTTAATAGCAAGTATGGGGGTATTAAATCTGGACTCACATTGCACTAATAACCCATGTTGGAGGAATTTTTCAATTATGGGTGCTAATCCTTTACGACTTTCTAATTTCAAAGGGTATTGTTTTTGCCTTACCGGTGTGGCTCCTGGTTTGAGAGTAATACTCACAGGCTCTGCTTGTTTGGATCTTCCTGGGATATCACTGGCCCATGCTATTGGATTGACAGCTTTTTCAACTTCAATGGGGATTTCACCACGTTTGTCCTGTATGAAAAGTGCAGCAACTTCGACAAATTTAGATTCAGGAATTACAACTTGTATTCCCTTCCCCTTTTTGAATTTAATTTCTGCTTCTAATTTCTCTAGCAAATCTCTCCCTAATAATGGTTTAGGGGAGTTAGGCATGTAAAGGAATTGATGAGTTACCCAGTGTTTGCCCAATTTGAATTTTAAAGGTTGGAAGAAAGGCCGTGTTTCGCTTACCCCTGTCGCCCCAACAACATGTACAGTGTTTTGACTCAGTTTCCCTTCCATGGTATTTAGTACGGAAAATGCTGCTCCAGTATCTACCAAAAATTCGATGTTATCTGACCCCAGCTTAGCTATAACCAAAGGTTCTGTTGGGGAAGTAGCCTTCGGTTCCCATCATTCTGAGCATGAACCCGAGCCTTGTTCGATCGGGAGCTGGGGAACTGGGGACTTTTGCTTCAACACGGGACAATCATTTTTCCAATGTCCCCACTTTTTACAATAGGCACACTGATCTTTGTCTGTAGGGGAAGTTTTTTTGGATGACTTTTCTTGGATTGTCTTTTTGCTAGGTTGCCGTCTAACTCCTTCATTTGAGCCCCTGTCTCGATATACTCTCCAGGCTACTTCTAGCATTCTATCTATGTCTCGAACCCCCTCTAACTTCTGTAGCTTCCTTCTTATATCATCTGCTGCTTGACCCATAAACAAGAGGACTAGGTGTGCTTTTCCATCAGCTGAATCAGGATCTAGACTTGTATATTTGATAGCAGTTTCTCTCAACCTATTAAAAAAATCAGTGGGTGATTCGTCATAGTTTTGCTGTACTGCGTAAAGCTTTGACCAATTTAGAGCTTTAGGGACCCCATGTTTTAACCCATATACTATGAGATTTTGATACCGTTTTAGTCTTGCCATCTGCTCTGGGATGTTTGGATCCCAGTTAGGATCACTTAAAGGATATATTTCAGCAACCGTACCTTGGATCGATCCATTTGCTATGCCTGATTCTAACGATGTTGTAATAGCGTTATTAACCATTTGCCTTTCAGTGGGATCAAGCAATGTATCTAACATAGAGTTCAGATCTGTCCAGTCAGGGTTTTGTGTGCTAATAGCTCTATCCACTAGCTTGGCAACCTTATCTGGGTTTTCTTTATACTGTCCTACAGTGGTTTTCCACTGTTCCAACTCAATAAGGGAGTATGGAACCTTTACATATATTGGCCCTTGGTTGCCAACTGCTTGCCGTAATGGGGCTTGTAGAACTGGTTCTTCTCTTTTTTCCTTTTTTGATCTAGTACGTTTTGCCACAGGACTGCGTTCTCGTATGGCCCTTCGGGCTATCCTTCCCTTCCTTCGCCTGCTTAGGGCAGCTAAGATTTCATCTTCCTCTTCAGAAGAGCTATCAGAGGGAGAGCTATCCGATTGTGAATCAGCTGTGTTAAATTTACCTGGATCAGTTCTAATCTTAGGAATCGCAGCCCAAGATCTGCTGTGGCGTACAGCGCTTACGGCCAGGTCGCTTGCTTTGATGACGTCATCCCCTGAGCCAGCTCCACGGCGCGCGACGTTGCTATGGCAGCTCACAGGCCTGAGAGCGGGAGGGGCTCGGCTCTCCCTGTAGGAGGTCCCCTCTCTGCCCTCTCGGTAGAAAGCTCTGCCCCTCGGCCCCACCTCCAGGGGTGGTGCCGTTGGCTGCACCCGCTGGCATTCCCCTCCCCCTGGCCCCTCCCACCAAGGCGCGCGCGGGGTTGCGAAGAAGGGGGAGGCCTCCTGAAAGCAGGGGCAAAGCGCAGGCGGCTCCGGCTCCCAAGGGGGAGGCGGCACAGGGGCCTGCATCTTCTTTGATCGGCAAAGGCAGTATTCTTCCTTCTTCACTGACAGGGATTCTGTGGAAGCTGCGACTCCCCTCTCCCCCTCCCCTGCCCCTGATTGGAACGGTGGCTGTAGAGGGGGCGGGGCCGGGGCGGTCGCGGCGTGCGCATGCGCAGAAGACGCGGGCACCGGCGGGGCAGACATGGCGGGGGGAGCAGGGGCGGCTGGCGCCGCCGGCGCCGCCGCTGCTTGCGCACCCGGAACGGCCTGGGCCTGGGCTCCCCCCCCCGCCGGGGCTAGAGCAGCCCCTGGGCCAGCCGCGGCTGGGCCCCCCCCCGGGGCCGGCGCTGGATTAGTGCCGGTGCTCTAGATCTGACTCTGCTTCGTCTTTATTACTGCACACCGGATTTAATATGGGCGGTTCCCCTTCACTCTTTTTCTCTTTTTTCCTTAAGAACAACACATACTGTGATTTAGGTTTCTGCAGCTGCTCATCTTGTGCTATAACTAAAAAGAATCTCAAATACTCAGTTTCTTGGAAGTAGTGCTGTTCACACAGGCGGGATGTTAAATCCAGTATCAGTTCTTCATCCAAGCTACCAAGTTTAGGCCACCTTTGATTGTCTTTTAAATTAAAAGTTGGCCAAATGGTTTTAGACAACCGTATAATCTCAGGTTTTGTAAACTGTTTGCTCGTCCCGGTTAATTTTTGCCAGTTTTCTAAGACTAGACCTAATGGTGAATCCTTAGGTATTTGAGCATCATCTGAACAAGAAAAGTTGCAACCCATCGTGAGTAGTTATAAATGATACATTAAGCAGGAAGCAACGCAAACAAGTAGGAGGGGGATTCGAACTCCCGAGCTTGGTGCCAGCAGGCAGCAGCTTAAGCCGCTGCCCCACCCTTGGCTCCAAGCCAAATTGCTGCTGCTGCAGCACTAAGCTCTCACGAGCTAAAACAACAGAGGGGGAAGTGGCAAGTATGCCACAGCCCCCTTGGGACACTTTATTGAGCCCCAAAGATGCTAAACAAATTCTAAGAGATCAACGATCTCTTGACCCCCTCCCTCACAGACTAAAACAAACAGAATACTGCTTTTATTCCGTTACTCACGTGCCTCTGAGTCAGGTCCAAGGATCCTTCGGCTCTGATACCGTCTGGACTGTGGTCGAAGCCTCCTCTTCCCGTGCTGGTGAAGAGTGGGGGCGGGGGCGGGGGCTGGATCTCCTCTGGGGTCCAGGGGTTTTTCAGAAGCCTCCCGTCCCACCAGAGTCGCCAATTCTGATGCCTTACAAAAGGCTGACCTGAAACAGAGGCTGGACAGAGTTAAGAGAATAAAAGAAGTATTTATTAAAACAAGGTACACTTTGGGCCATGCAAGAGTCTCTCAGAGACTACACCCAAAAATGGACACCTAGCACGTGTTTTTGGGACAGATATACCTTTGGTTCATCTGCATATCAGAAACCCATTGTCCAATTACAGTTTCGGGTCTTGAAGTCCCATCCCAGCTTGTTCCCTTCTTCTCTTCGCTGCTGTCCATGGGTGTTTACATTTTGGGCTTTTGGAAAAAACAGTATGCCCTTGAAACTCCAGCCCCGAGAGAAATTGTTTCGTCTAAATGACAGTAACAGAACACTAGATGACAATTTATGGAGTTTTAGAGCAGTCTTGATGTAAAAAAATAAGAAGTTAAAACCTAAGGCATCAGTGTGACCTTGTGTGCATCACAAAGAAGGGATGCTTGCGGTGGGAAAGGAGCTGTAACAAAGATGCAAGCAACCCAAAAAGTCTTTGATGACTCACCTCTTTCAATAGAGAATGTTCAATCCTGGAAACAATCCCCGCTACATAGGCCGAATCTGTCACCAAATTTATCGGTTGCTCCTGGAACCGCTCGAATGCCTTAACAACGGCGGATAACTCAGCAATTTGAGGAGAACCCTCAACCACCAGAATTTCCTCTTCCCACTCGAGGGTCTCTGGATTTTCCCACGTCAGCACAGCCTTGTGGGAGGACCCAGAGCCGTCTGTGAAAATGGTTAGGGCATCAGGAATTGGAGTTTTACTTTGAACAAATTCTGGGGCCAAATGAAATTCCGAATTAAAAAGATGGTGTTTTAGCTTTTGGTGCCCAATTTGACCGGAGAAGTTTTCCAGAGCTAATTGGAGATGTTCACTCTCCTGGAAGACAGACTCAAATTGATCTCTCTTCCAGGGGGTTTGGATGCACGCAAAATCACAGCCAGATAGGGTACGGAGACGCTGGCGAGCTTTGATTATAAGCTCGGCCACCAACTCTTGTGGCGTCGTGATTGTTTTGGATGGCGTATTAGGTAGGAATATCCACTCCACTATCAGGAGGGGATCCCTCACCTGCTCATCCCATTGAAATATTAACCCATGGTATTTTGGGTTCTTCCCTAGAATGCTGAAACGGAAGGGAAGAACCGGGTTAATCCTATGTGTCCGTTTTGTGTGTAGTGCTGCTAGTACTTTACCAACTGCCCCTCTCGCCTCCGTGGTGAATTGAATGGGTGCATCCAGGGCACGGCCTCCCCGCAGGAGTTGAAACAAAGGCTGCAAGTCGGTGTTCTTCAGTCCCAGGAAGGGTCGCAGCCAATTGATAGATCCACACAACTGATGCAACTCACGAAGCGTAGCAGGCTCTTCAGGAAGTTTCATCAGTTGAGGCTCAATAAAGGTGCTGGTGATACGTGACCCCAAATAATTCCAAGGTGACATGGACTGTATTTTCTTAGGGTTCACCTTCATACCGACGTTCTCGATGGCCTGGAGAACTGCAGTCAGGGCTGGTTGTAGCTGTTCTTGCGAAGGTGCACAGACGAGTATGTCGTCCATGTAGTGCAGGATACGGACGGCTGGAAATTCCTTTCGTACCGGAGAGAGGACCCCGGAGACGTACCATTGGCAAAGGGAGGGGGAATTTCTCATTCCCTGGGGGAGGACGAGCCAATGGTAGCGTCGCACAGGTTCCTCCCGATTGATTGCAGGCACTGTGAAGGCAAACCTGGGAGCATCTGCAGGATGGAGGGGGATACTAAAGAAACAGTCTTTAATGTCTATTATGGTGACGGGCCACCCCCTTGGCAACATTGCTGGTGATGGGAGTCCAGGCTGCAGGGGGCCCATCTCCTCTATCACCGCATTAATGGCACGAAGGTCGTGCAGTAGTCTATAACTGTCAGATTTGGGCTTTTTTATTACAAATATTGGAGAGTTCCACGGGCTGTGGGATGGTGTAATGCGACCTAGTTTCAGCTGTTCGTCGACCAGTTCGTGGAGCGTGCTTAACTTATCACCTTGTAGGGGCCACTGCTCAATCCGGATGGGTTTATCAGAGAGCCACTTAATGGGTGGAACTTGTGGCCCAGCGCGCTTTGAGGTGGCCCCCACTAAAAATCCTGAGGCGGAGGGATCTCAATCCTCGCACCCCACTGGTCTAGCAGGTCTCTGCCCCACAGTGTAAAACCCGAGGAAACTATGAATGGCCTCACGGTCCCTACATGTCCATCGGGACCCTCGATAAGAATGTCCGATTTTGCCCTTTTAGCAGACACTGTTCCCCCGACTCCCTTTAGGGATTCGTTCAAGTCTTTGGTGCCCCAGTCAGATGGCCACTCTGTGTCAGCGATGATAGTAACATCAGATCCCGTATCTATCATTCCTGCCCTGGTGACAGAACTCTGGCCATTAATAAGCTTACAGTCAGTGAATGGTTTGTCTGTACCAACTACCTGGGTCCACCATACAAACGGAGTTCGTGTGTCCCTAGGGATGTTCTCGGGTAAAATCAGTGCTTGGCCTAGCCAAGTCCCTTTAGGCAAAAACCAGGGTGTGGTATTTAACATGATGGTGACACCGATAGGTTTTTTAGGTTGATAAAGTTTCACCTCCGGGATCACAAAAAGTCCTGGGGGACCTCTTATAGAATCTCCCACTGTAAGTAATGTGCACGGGTGGTGTGGTGCATTTATCAGTTCCACAGCAACGTGGTGAGGTGTGGTGTCCGTGAGATGTAAAACGAACGAGCTCACCACATCCAGGCGATTGGAGTCACTCGGCGAGGGCTCTGCAGAGTGCCGCGTTGTCGAATGTGGACGCGCTAGCTGTTGAAATCTCGTGAGTTCTCTGTAGGTTGGTGAAGTCGATGTCGTGGACTCTCCAGGTGCAGCGTTTAACTTATTTATTGCGGAGCGCGGCACTGACCCGCCCTCCCCTTCCTGTTTCCCGAGGAGTGGCAACAGGAACACGGCGTGGGTTGGGCTGTCACGTTGTTTTGATGAGAGGCGGGACCTGCCGGTAACTCGGGATTCACAGAGTTAGTGCAGTTAAAATGTCCCTTGCGAGGGAGTCTACAGTCTTTGATAAAATGACCCAACTTCCCACAGTTATAACAACGTTTTTCAGCTGGCGCTGCTGTGACGCCATAGGAATGCGTGGGTTTGGGTTTTACTTTCGCCAAGTCAGGGGTCTCTGGCTTTGGCAGCCTCACTTGGGAGCAGCGCTCAGTAATAAGCTCGATGGTAGGCGGAGGCTCCCAAGGCATCAACTCAATGACCCTACGGCACTCCTCATTAGAGTTTTCCCTAACAAGTTCTACTAGCATCTCTTTTTGCACGACCGGGTTGGTAACTGCACGCGCCACGGACTCCCGAAGTCTATTTACAAAGGTAACAAACCTCTCTTGGGGACCCTGCTTTATGGCGGTGTAACCCTGAGCAGGGTCACCGTCAGTGGCTAAACCAAACAGCACCGATCGCGCTGCCCGCTGTATGTCTTTAAGGACTTCAGCCGGAATGTTTTTGGCTTGCTCCCCGGGTTCCGAAAACGCTCCCTCCCCACTAAGGTGTTCCATAGTGAGGGAGGCTTTGGCGGGGTCACCGCGATAGGCGGCAAGTAACTTTTGCAGCTCCCTGTGCCACCTGCTTTCCCAAACCCAGAAATCCGGGTCGATTAAAAGGCTCGACATCAGGAGTTTTAAATCGTGTGGCACCAACAACGATGCTTCAAACGTGGAGTTTATCAACCCCTTGAAATAGGGAGACGCGCGCCCAAACTCCTGACTCGCTTTGCAAATATCCTTAATTATTCCTTGCTGTATGGGTTCCCACCGCGCGGTGTTACGCTGCCGGTTGTACGTCACCGGTGCCGCAAAGGGCACGGCTACCGGCAACTGCGATGGGGGAGAGGCCCCGGTGGTATAGGCTTCGGAGGCCCGGGTGGGATAGGCCTCATCCCTTCCCGCTTCCGGGGTAGGACCGTGGGAAACCGGAAGGGGTACAGCGTGGGTAAACAAGGGGGCGGGCACGCCAACGGGAGGGGCGGGGTTCCCGGCAGGGGCGGATCTGGGCGGGATTGGAGGCGGGACTGGGGTGGGAGTTACAGGGTAAGGGGTGGGGCGACCGAGGGGGCGGGGAACTTCGTGGGCGGGAGGAAGGAGGGGCCCCGACACAATGACATCATCGGCCGCAGGGGGTGTGACCGACGTGTCACTCGATGCGGGGGTGGGGGCTAGGGAGGAGGGGGCGGGGTAGAAGGGATTCACGTCACTCCGGTTCGCGCGCGCGCCAAAGTCCAAGCCGCTGCCGCATTGCGGCAAAAGTCCCGATCCGCCATCGTCCAATGGCGCAGCAAAATTTCTCCCAACGCCATTTTGTGGCGTTCCCTTAAATTCAAAACTACTGTAACTCGGAGGGGGAATCCGCACAACGGGCGCAACTGGGGACGGCGAACTGGGGTAAATTGTGAGGAATGGGTCCACCCTGAGCTGGCCAGACTCAGGGTAGAAAGGGTTGGTGACTGCCGTGCTTCGGTGGAGACTTCCATCGTCTCCGAGTTCAACCCGCTTGCTTTCGCGAGACGGGCGTACCGGCGCATGGTCAGCCACCGGGATAGAGGGGGGCGGAATGAGGGGTTCAGGAACACGATCAGGGGTAGGGGAACTAACGTCAACCGCACTCGAACCCTCCCCAAACTCATTAACTAAAACATTATAAATTAAAGTCTGCAACTCAAAAAACCGTTTAACTGAAAAATCTCCCCCTTCAAATCTATCGGTTAATTTTTCCCCGACGTCATCCCAAAACGAAAGCGTAAAAACCGACTTAGGATGAACGAAAGGAATGTTCCCAAGTACCCATTTTAAAAACTTTTTAAGTAACTTTTTATCAAAACTTTCCCCCGAATCAACCAAACGGTATTTTAAACTATAATACAAAAAACTTAGCTCCTTCTCCCTCTTGCTTTGATGGTTGCCCATCCTATAACAAGAGAGGTTAATTCCCCACTCTCTAAAATAAAGTAGAAAAACGTGGCGGTTAACTCACCCGGAGGGACACTCGACCTCCGCGGCGACCTGCAGGGGTTTTTTTCAACGTCCGAGGCTTCTGCTCCTCGCGACGACCGCCAAAGTAAATCCACAAACGAGAGATGTGAGGTGCCTTGATGAGCTCGGTTTCACCTCGATGCCTCAGTCCGTCGAGGTCGAGGGAGTCGCCGGCTTTTCTACGAGTCCGTACCTCCACAAGAGGGTTCAGGACACGTAGCAAGGAGCGCTCCAACAGGGTCTTTTCGGTATCAGGAGAGTCCTCTTCTGAAGCTACTTGCGTAGCAGCAGCGTTGGGCGCCACTTATTAAAAATAATAAGTGTACCTCGTGGCTTCGCGGCCTCGTGGTCACCTGCTGGATGGTTGCCTCAGCCGCCCGGGCGCCACCAGGGCTAAGGTTTCCCTGCCCACAGCAACGCTAATCCCAAGTGCTGAGGTCTCGGTGTTCGCAAGCGTGGGTTCTTGCTACCAGTAGCTGCGAAATCAAGACAATAAGGAGCGGCGACTATGCTGGGCAACAGGAACGTTTATTGATCCTCGTCCCAAGCACAAGGGCGCCGGACAAGGCTGTGCAGGGACGGATAAACAACTCAGGCAACCAATCACGGCAGAGCAAGGGGGAGGAGTTGGGGCGGGGAGAGGAATCCCAAACCAACCGGGAGTAGGGGAAGGAGGGAGAAAGGTTCAGGGACCAATCCGAGAAGCACCTGCACGGAGCTTTCCAGAAACAGGGGAGGATACAGAACTTGACAGACAACACAACTAACAAATTATCAAACAGAGGCGTAACCTAAACTAAATGGACTAAACCAAGGTCGGGATGGCTCCCGGGGGATTCTTTCCACGAGATGGTTTCACCCACCACCCTTCCTTCCGGGAGCCCGGGGCCGACGTTGCCATGACAACTGCAACAGATTTTGGGGTATTTTAAAAGTTAGCAAGTGGTATGTGAATATTAGAAAGGAAATCAAAGAATATATGGAACAGATGGAAGTTCTGAATACCAGGAAGCTTATTTGGTAAAATAAACAATACATAAAGGAATTACTTCCTGTAACACTTCAGCATTAATCTAGGTTTATCACTTTCTTTTGGGTAGAATCAGAAAGCCAACCAGCCCCAAGTCAATATTAGGTAATCTATGTTGTAAAAAAGACTCCTCAATGGCTTTTATCATAGACCTCTGAGTAATAAGTAGAAAAATAAGCAATCATTTATTTTGATAAGATTAAAAAAATGAGGGATTTGAACTACATTAAAGAAGACATCACGAATGGGCTGTGCAAATGAGTTGGAAAAAAATAAACTCCACCCCTTCACCACATGGGTATTTGTTGTTTGTGGGATAAATATGAATAGAGTTGATGTTTTAGTTCAGAAGATTTGTTCTCCAAAATACTGGAAAATGAGTAGATCTGTACTGTGCCAGGTAAAGCTTCATCCAGAAATATCAGACACACAGAGCAGAGATGTGGATTAGGAAGAGGTATGAGGAAGACTAGGAAAAAAAATGTCTGTCTTTAGGAAAGCTTAACATGGATTTTAGTGAAAGATTTATAGGAGAAGATATCTGAAAAAAATAAAATTACAATTTGTAGGAATAAAGGATCACTACCCTTCAAATAAGACTAACATTTTATTTATATATAAGACAAAACCTATACCACTAGATTTATTGAACAGAGGTCAAACAGCAATTTCCACTCTTTTCTCATCATCACACCATTCATGGATCACACTGATCGCTTGATCACACTGATCTTTTGTTATTTTATTTAATACATTCTCTTATGAAATCCAAAGTTTTATTGCTACTCATTGATTTCCAACCTACCTTAACAGTATGTTTTTTCCAGCTCAATTCTATTATAACAAGTACAAGTTGTATATTTCTTTTTCCTAAAGGTTATCACTTATATTTTATTGCTTATTGCCACTCTTATTTCTAGTCTTCTTCTGTCATCTGTTCTTAGAACCTTCCCTCCTCCACCTATTTAAGTGATTTCTATGAGCTTGTGATTTCTTTTCCAGTGATGCCTTTTTCTGGTCTTAGGAAATAAAGGCTCAGACACGGTGAAAGGGTTGGGGGTTGTTTACCTCGGTATTTTAATAGGATCCCATTCGATGGCTTCTGCTGTCCAGGTAGAACACGCCGCAAAAGCCCCATCCCCCCAATCGAGTATACAATTAAAGACTCTACACATTAGCATATCTACCAGGAGGGCCCAATAAGGGGCCTGGGTGGGCTAACTTCTAGTTTACAAAATCTGTCCTACTAGGAGACCTTGAGGGCTCACGAAAACAGAGTGTTTAGTCTTCTAACTCTACGTAGTTTCAGGGGTGTTTAGTCTACCAGCCTACTAAACACCATGAAACCGGGCTAAACTATCACCTAAAGCATCACAAGTATGCATGCTAATACTTGTGAATGTAGGGAACAGTGTAAGAAATATTCAGGAGAAAAGCAGAAAAAATCCTTCAGGCATCACCAGCAAAGGCAGGGGTAGGCTGCTCTTTGCTTAGTATTCAGGTGAACAGAAGATTGAGAACTGGATAGGGAAGATTTGCCTCTGTAACTTCTAGTATTGTTTATGAGATAATATGAGTGGCTTCTTAAGAATTTTCAACAGTAGGTGTTAGGAAGCTGAGCTCGGTTGCTTAGTTGTGGCTGGCCACTACAGAACAATTCTTTGCACAATGTCAAAAAAATACAGGTATTTCAGTTCTTCACAGATTGGCAGGCATGCTAAACTACCTACTTCTTTTTACAGTGTATATCAAAGGAATTATTTTTGCAGCAAAGTATTGCTGTTGTGTTCTCAAGTGATGAGAACAATTTGTCTCTACATATTAATGGCCAAGAATTTTATGCCTTTACTCAAAGTGCTACATTCTGACATTAGGTTATTGAAATATGACATCTTTGCATGGACAAAAATATCTTACAATGGCCCTTTCTCAGACATAATCATTAGGGCAAGCATTTGTAATTGCAAGCATGTCAGTAAATATAACTAAAATGATGCTGAAAGTGGAACTTGATTGAAGCTTTAAAATCAGAGTGAATGCTTTACAAAGCTGACTTTTTAACATCATGAAATTCTGGGTAATTCTGAAAACCGAGTTCCCAAATTAAAATTAAATACCAAAGAATTTCATTAAGACCCCAAAGTGAACTGGAAAATTAATAAACATCAAACATAGATTTTATTGAAGCATGACTAATATGTTCTTTGCAAGCTGCTTAAAGAAGTGTTATTTCCTTATTCAAGACTATATTTCTATCAAGCATGCTGTGATCATTTGGAAACAAGCAGTATTTTTAGCATTTTTTTCTCTAAACTATTTTAAAATCAATTATATTTTTGCCTGAAGAAACAAATTTCAGAAGGATTTTTCTTCATGACAGATTTTTTCATGGATACTGCAGAAGCTGTAATGGTCTGCAGTAATATTTTGACAATTCATAACCAGCATAACATTTGATACATTTGTAATTTCTTTGAGTCTTGCAGGATAACCAAGCAGCTAAAATGTAAAATTCATATTGTCTGTTATTAAGAAATAGATAACTTTTTAATTTCTCATTACATGTCTCAGTAACTTCCTCCCTGTATCTTAACAGTTTACCTGATGAATGAAATTTTTATGTAGCCAGATGACCAGAGCTTTCCTTGCTTTAACTTCAGGAGTATTAAAATCAGTAAATTACTCAGTGGAAAACATTCTCACTAGAGGGTCAGAATTAGGGGGCTGCCCCCATTTCTCGCTTCTGATTACAACTGGGCTCTTATATGTCAGAAAACATGGAGGGGAAGGGATTTTTCTGACAGTGCTGGAGGGAAAAAAACATACCCACTGCAATCTAGAATTTCTGGCATCGACAGCTCCAGCATGGGACAAACTTACCATGCCCACCTGCTGGCCAATAGAATTAACCTGCAAAAAGAGTTTTCCCCGTACTGTTGGAGAACTTTTGACTGAGTCAGCTTTGTTTCCTCCCTCAGTGCATGTCCTCTTCTAACTTTCCCAAATCTGTCCAGGGCTACGCTGCAGTATGTTTATTTTGCAATTTCAGTATGAATATGTACATGATATAGGGGTAGGGATTTGACAGGGGTGGGGGGATGTCATCCTGTTTAGTAGGACAGAGAACATTCTCAGTGCCAAAGCACAATGGCTACATAATTAGGTGATCCACCCCTTTTTAGCTCACAGAGAAAGGACTTCTCTCTTCCCCCATCTTTCCATCCATCTTTCCCTATTTCTACTGCATTTAAAACAGCAGATAAATGCTAGGGAAAAGAAGTAAAAACTGTCATGCTGAATAAGTTGTGTGAAGTGAACAGAAAAGTCTGAGGGTTCAAAGTTCTTCTAAAACTCCTCTTAATGTGTTAGACTTCAAAGACAATATTGAACTGTGTGATGGGATTTCTTTTCTAATAATGTATTTAATTTCTAGGACTCTAGGTAAGAGCAGTTTGATCATAAATTCAAAGAGCATATATACATATATTCACATTGTATCTTAGCTGGTCCTCTTAACCGCAGCATAATTACCTATACAATGTCATTTATGCATATTCCATAGCAAACAGAAGTCAAGAGACCTGAGGCCTTCTTCAGGCTCTTCTGCTGAGCAGGTGTGGGGTAACTGTTAGATGCTACTGTGCACTCTGTGGGATAATGATTACACAGGACATTTCTGTTTCCATAATCCAGGAAGTACTGTATATTTTCATAATTAAACCAGAACTATTCATTCCAAATATGCATTTTATCTCATTTAACAAAGAGATTGAAGCTTTGCTCCTGAACATACTAAGATGACCTCTTAATTATATACAGATAACAATACAGTTGGATATGCCTAACTCTTCAGCTAATCCAATAATGATTTCTGTTCTGTAATTGAAAAAAAAAGTGGGAGATGTACCCTCCATTCTATATAATATTGGAAATAAGAACACAATTCACATCTCAACCTGAAAAACATTGTATAGTTTTATCAAATGCAGGAAAAAATATGCAGGAGAAAAGAATACATTTTTAGAGATATAGAGTAGAAGGTTCTAGGAGAACATTGACTTGCAAAAGAAATTAGTGAGCATAGTTTATTATTGTCCCAAAAAAAGCTTCTAGTGCTGTGTTGTGGCAAAAAGTACTATTGAGGTCTTTGAAGACACAGAAAAGGAATATCCAGTAAAAGTCAGGGAGGAACTTGTTACTTTGTATAACAGGATTGTTGAATTTTGTGTCTTCGTTTTATAAGAGAAAAAAATTAGTAAACCTAGGTTTCTGTAGAAGGTTATATTCTACAAAGCATATGTTCAGGACCTCAAATGGTGAAAAGGTCAGTATCTGAATCCAAACCATTGGGTTGTTTCATCTCTTCTCACTTGGTGATCTCTCCTGACTTGGCACTAGTAGTTATGTTTCACATACATTGACTCATCTTTCCTAGAGGAGACAGAATTAAAATAATTAGAGAACTCAAATGGCAGAAAGCTGATGAAAAAAAATGAAGAGAGAGCAGGAAAGAAAAATTTTAATTTTTCAGAATTATCATATTGGAAAAGAAAAGAAAAAATAAAATACTTTTAACCTATAAAAAGACTGGTGAAAATAATGCTGATTCCATGGGTAAATGCTGTTTTGTAAAGAACCACACTTTGTGCACTTGGAAAAGACTTTTTGTAGTTGCAATGCAAATTTTGCTCCAAAAGCCAAGCTTACATTGCTGTGCAGTTCACATTAGAAAGTGCCACTAAGGTAAATGAATTATCAAGAGCCTCATGTTCAGTACTGTGGAGCCTCCAAAATGGTGATTGAAAGCACTGTGATCTGAGGTTTCCATCCTCTCCAGACTGCAGGGGTTACTTTCATCCTTATTATCTTCACATAACTGAACCACATCCAACCATCATACCGAACTACTACTGACTCAATTGACTTTGAGGGAACAGGGTCTGTACAATACAATTACATTTAAATTACTGTATTCCTACAGCAATGAACAAATGTTTGTCTTGAAGTAATTATGCATTTATTATATGTACAAAACTAAATCCATATTAACACAAATCACCTACTGTGGCAGTCATGCATGTACAAACTTTGGGGAAATCCTCACTATAGTTCAAAGAGAAAATAATTCAGTAATATATGAAAGAAAATTTAACTCAGCTTTTGGCCCTCAATTGCTATCACATGTTTTAATTTTATATAGGAAATCACGCTTGTGAGTCATGGGCAACAATTTCTGTTTGTTTTAAATTGGTGTATAACCTATGTTACTCTAATGTTGTACTCTAAATATCTGCTTAAGAATTTATATTTTCCAGATTTCTTACCTCTCATGACTTTCAGAAATATTCAACAACTGTTTTTGAATTGTGGAAGAATGAGGAAGAATAAAGTGAAATAACATCTTAAAGGATAAATGTGTTGGGTTTTTTGTTCTGGTTTTAGGTTTGTTTGGTTTTTTTTCTTGGTTGTATGTTTTGTTTTTCTTGAGCAACTAAAAACCACCTAAAATGGAAGTAGCATTCCATAAGAACCCATCTGGTGAGGAATGCTTGTTCCCCTTGCATCCTCTTCCCTGCATCACAAGCAGCCTGGAGGAAAAAGAATTAAAATCAGGGATTGGCCAAAGAAATTCAAAACAGTTTTGATATTGTGGCATTTTGTCATCACTTAAACATTCATAAACTTTTCTGCAGATACTTTAGAGGCATTGATTGGATTCACGTGGGTACATTAAAAACAACAAAAATGAAATTATGGGCAAGACCACCATGTGAGATGTCCCTGATTTAACAAGTTTGTGTTGTTAGTCAAAAGAACCAATGACTTGCATGTGTCTTTTCTCTGTGATGTGAACAGTCTCTAGT
This sequence comes from Eopsaltria australis, assembly GCA_034509425.1. Taxonomy (NCBI): domain Eukaryota; kingdom Metazoa; phylum Chordata; class Aves; order Passeriformes; family Petroicidae; genus Eopsaltria; species Eopsaltria australis. The sequence continues at coordinate 151,293 of JAVTVJ010001103.1, read as the reverse complement.
TACACATCTGGAACCATGGCTTGGAGGTGGTGCCAGGCAGTAATATGAAAGCAAAAGGATGGTAGCAGTTTTGCATGTGAGTTCCTCTGCTACTACATATTACCAAAGATACATTGCAGATTTGTACAGCATGAGGGATCTCAAAATTGGGTCGCTGAATAATGAGTACCACTCATGGAAGCCAAGAAAAAAGATGGTGCAAGTTGTGATGAAAGTTTGAATTACTTTATGCTATCTTCTGCATCACTGAGCAAGATGTTCAGAATTTGTAGGGTGGTGGAATCAAAAGACAGAACATAACTCAGATAAATCTTTTTATCCGCTACTGCAAATGACTTGAGCATTCTCTTCTGGGATTAAAAGTCAGCCAAGGAAAAACTTGCTTTTTTATTGGTTTTATTAAGGAATTTGGGAAAATTGTTCATTCCCTCTGCACAATCTGTGTGGGGTTACTGCTAATCTTGGCATGTTGTTGAGACAATTTGCATCTGAATTTACATTTGAAGCACAAAGAAAAAAATCCTTCAGAAAGCCTGTCTAAATAAATAATACAGGAGAAAAATAATGTTCTCAGAATAACTGAAGACATCTTATTTTAACAAATCCTGAATCATCTAATATTTTTGCAAAGCATTGAAAAGTATGCAAGTATATATACTTACGCACATATATATGCATAGATTCTGTATTATGTTTCATTAAATACTTAAGTATTTATGTAAATATACAATATGCACATAAACCATTATACATATTCTAATTGCTTTTTTAATACCGGTATTTTAATATTGTTTCAACATTTTTTTGTTCCCATGTGCAAGTTTCATCTCATGTTACATCTCTTATGACACAGCTTACCCTGCAAGATAAAGATATTACTTGCTACCTGACCAGATGTGTTGGGACACTTTCATAGTCATATCAGTGTCAATGCTAAATTTAGTGTTTCATGGGAACTGAATTTGTTATGAACTTTTAATAAGCGAGCCATAAAAATACTTGATATCCTAAATCCTTTGAAAGTGCTTAATTTTATTTATTTATCTATTTGTTAAATCACAAATATCATAAAAATGCAGAGTAAAGAGATTACTTTTCCTATGAGAAGCTTATCTCTTGGATTCTTGTGTTTCTCAAAATTCACAATTAGACTATTACATTCATGCAGGACTTTTTGTCTGCTGTATTTATAAGAAACACAGCTAAGCTATAAAAATCTATGAACTATATTAACAAAAAAAACCACCCTGATATACATTATAAGGAAAAGCAAATAGAATCATCCAGGAGAATGAGAGGGTTTTTTTTTTTCTCCAGCTTTTTCTTGTAATTTGATTTTTGGGATAAAGTGATTTAGAAACACTGTGGCAGAGTATTAGAGTTAAAAGGTTGTAGAAATAATGCAGGAGACAGAATATAGGCAAACACAACATGATCACATAGCAACCAAGCCCGATTTGATTTCGTAAAACTGAACATAATGGGAAGAGAGAATATATAAAACGTATTATAAAAAATACTAATGTTAGATATAATTACAGATGAAGTTAAAATAAGACACATCTTCAAAAATTTTGGAGGGAAAAAAATGCTGAACCCAGCTGTCATAAAATGAATATAGAAAAGAACAGAAGTAATGCTGGTCACAAGAAAATGAATTTTAACGTCTTTCTTCCCCATGCAAAATACCAAGTGGATATGTCCTTAGTATTGTCAGTTAAAGCTGAAAGCATTTCTCATTCTGTGTGCCTGGAGAGCACTTATGATTTACTCTGTAATAACCAAAGAAAACTATCCCTATGCAAAGAGTCAGACATGTTAGTGATTAGAAACAGGCAATGTGTGCATCCTTCCTGTCTCTGGTCATGGACTTAAAAACTCTGGCATCCTTATTTAAAATACATTTGTCCTACATGATGCATTTTCTGCTGATGTACAATCCTCATTAAATTAGTTCATAGATTGGCTTGGTTATACTTTACAAGAAGTTTGAAGTTTTGCCCCATACATATTTGCAAGCTGATCGTTACATCCTGACTGTTCTAGGACCTTCAGGATAGATGTTCTCTACAAAGCAAGAGAGAAGCACTCATAGCTCTGGATACAGATTCTACTCCTATTCATATATTCCTATTTGACCTGCTGCTTTTCAGTCTAATTCCCAGAACTACTGTGCCTGGATAGCGGTGATTCCCAGAAACATATTTCAAGACAAGGCAAATCAATGATTTGATGGCTGAAATCTAATTTCTAGTAGTTGAGTGTAGTATAGAACCAGAGCCATACAACTGAGAATGATAATGCAATACAAAAAAAATTAAGGGGTGGTGGTGGGGGAGACTATGTCTCCAGACAACACGTGGTAGCATAAATAGCAAAATTAAACATGAATTCATCTTTCCCGATTAAAACTTCTTTATTCTAGAGTCTGTATTTTGGATAACTGAAATCCCATTTATTCCAATAAAAAAAATTCTAAATTTCTTTTTCAGCTCTTATGCTCATGAGTTTCAATATTAAAACCTAGACAGGTATAATCTAAGGGTATGAGAGCACTATTTATTTTCTAGAACTACCTTAAAAGTTTATATTTGCAATCATTTTGTTCCATTATGTATCCTCAAAAAATCCCCATTTTATGTTAACAGTATAGTAGTAGTTTTTGTACTAATTTTCTAACACTCTGGTAACTATTTATGTTTAATCAGAAAACTTATCTGTGACTAACAGTTATAAATGCATTTTTTCCACCCCAAAGAAACCCACAAGCCTCTCTTTTCCCTAAAATAATATTATTCTGGGATGAAAACAGATACTTCAACCATCCAATTTTTTGTATAACAAAATTCATTACCTTAAATAATTAAAACAAATGAATTGTGTAAACCGCAGGATTTGTTTTCAGATTGATCTGTGAATAGTTTGCACAGTACTGACTTTATAAAATGGTGATATATATTGAAAAGCAATTGTAGAGATTCAGAACTTTTCTGGGATTAGTGCACTTTTTAAACGGGATTAAATAGAATCCTGAAAAGCATTCAATAACCTTGGCACATTTAACATCACTACAATTATATCTTTATTCAGGTTTATCACACTCTATATTTCACAGTAACTCTTGATCTCCTGTCTTAACATCATACAATAGTTTTTATTTTGGAAACATGCTCATTGTCTTTGTGACAAAAGGCACCATATTGACATGATCAAAAACTAGCATTTTTATTGCATTATATCATATCTTCAGTTTTTGAAATATAATTCATCTGTAGCATTAGGGAATCACTTGTATAATCTGTGTTTGTGAGCATATTTGAAACTCTCTTTAGCTATTTTTCTAGGGACATTTTTCAGTGTTGTGCAGTTTATGACTTTTTCTAAAGATTGATTTTTTTTTTTGCATTTGTCTTTTTTTTGGTCTTTATCTTCAAAATATGCTGCTAGCAGAGCACTGCATAGTGATAGTCCACTGGGTCTAGAAGTCACATCAGTTCTGTTCAGTGATAAGTCATTTCAGAAGACACATACTTTAACACAATAGGTATACCTTGACATTGCCAGGGAAATATTAGTGAAATGTTTATGTGGTATGTGTGTGTGAGGGGTGAAGAATTAGCTTTTACCTGTTTTTTCATGGATGACAAGGAATGTGGCATTGTGAAGCATTCCCTAAATTATAAGCAGAAACTCTTGAATTCCAGGTGCTAAACAGTGTGCAAGGAATTATTATTATTTGCTATTATACCAGAAAATGCCAATAGTACAAAAAATTCTGGAATGGAGTGAGAAAAATTTGGGACTGAGTCCCAAAAAGCAGATAAAGTACTCAGGGTTTCTATAGGAAACATGCCAGGTACTATTCTGACTGATTTGTAGGAAGAAATAATCCCTTCCATTAAATCTCTGGGCATAGTCAAAAATCAGAAGACCAAAAATCCAAATATTTGAGCATTCAGGAAAGAAAATATTCTTCATGCAGTAGAACCAAGGAAATTTTTCTTTCCAGAAGATTTATCTCCATGCCACCCTTACAAAGACCAGTACAGATGCTACAGAAACCATCCCTTAAATAGTTATTACAAAGAAGACTGGAAGAAATGGGAATACCACACTCACAATTGCTACTCCTACTCATAATATCTATAATGACAATTTAGTGCTATTTGTAAAAGGATGGCCCACAGAGAGCCAAATATTAGGGCCAAGATGTTCTACCAAATGTCCAAAAAATCTGTTCAAAACATATTCCAGAGGCATAAAAAGCCAATCAAAGAGCAGAAGCAGCAAAGATGTGAAATAAGTTAGGCTCCGGCATGACTTCAGACAAATAGGCTGTTCAGAGCTAGAAGATGGTCTTTGTGAAGTTCTGCTTAGCCAGTTGTGCTGTGCTGCTCAAGTTTAGAGATACTATCATAAGTTCTCCATGACTAAATTTTTCTTCAATTTTCTGTACTCAGAGAATCATTTGGAGCCCCCCTAAAGTTTTTATTTTTATTATTTTACCGGTGAAAGTGGGAGTTGGGAGAACAATGAGCACTGGATCATAAATAACTAAGATATTTGGATGGTGACAACAATATTTTCAGTGTGAGATTCCAAATAATTTTTTCACTATTTAAGAGCTAAAAAAATGAGCTGAAAAAAATGAGTAAAATAATTCTAAGATTATATTTTCTTTTAAGGTGGGCACCTTATGTTTTTTATTTGGAAGGTATTTAAATGACATGATTTTGAAGATGGCATTATTTTGCAGAAGCCAATGAAAAAAATTTTATTAACGTGACGCAACATTATTCATTTATTTATTTCCCAAAAAGTTTTAATTAAACAAAGCTTCATGGCCACTATCTCATCTTTCCTTTAGTACCTTTTTATTTATTCTGCATTTGTCTCAGAATACTGGAACATAATCTAGTTAATAACACAATATAATCTCACAAACACTATGGTCTAACACCTCATCAGTAAATGATGCATTATTGCACCTTCTGAAAATTGCAAAGATGACTACAGGAAGGAACATTAAAATGCTGACATTTTTTTTAATAGAAATGTAATCAAATCTCGTTCAGAAATTTTCATATTATCAGTTTGTATGGGTCTCCCAATGCTGTTTTAATTTTACTATATTGATTTTAATTATAATGTAAAAAAAAAAAAAAGAAAAAAGAATAATAACGGGTATTATATTGACACTGTTGTAAGAGCTTCTATCCCATCATTACAAAGGGAGCTTTATGGCAGTGATTTTTAATACAAACAATGCTGCACTGGATGATGCATATGCTGTGCAATTACCATCATCCATTAATGTGATAATCTTACTCTAAAATACTATATAGCAAGATCATTATGTATTAATTCTGTACTTCTCCCTTCCCAGGTTCCTCAGTCTATATATTAATATTTAAACAGTTTGATGAGCACTGCACTTTTAGTGTCCCACTGAAATTTTTTTATTAAAACCATGTCCCTATTACTGTATCAAACCATAAAATTTTAGTAGTCATATGACACTATTTATTTTGATTTGCTGTATTAAAGAAAAATAAGTACACCTGTGCAATTTTTTAGATATTTCAACATAATTAATTTATAGTATATTAAATTAGGACACATAAAATAATGATTTAAAGTAACGATTTAATAGAGCAACTGCAACATTTCAGAAACTTCTTTCCTGGCTCTCTAAATGAATGATAGTAAAAGCAAGTACTGACTTTTATACCTGAGAGATGTACAGAAGCATTTCAACCTATTTACAATATATCAGTTTAACAAGAACTGGAAGAAGAAGAAGAAGAAATATTTTTCTCCACTTAGATTCATATAGAGCAGTTCCTTTACTTGCATACACATAGGCTCAATTATTAATATGTTTAGCTAAAGTAATTGCTTTTGAAATTACTATTTCTGGCCCAGAATTTTGTGAATAGTGATCTCAGTGCTTGCGTAAAAAAACCCCATAAAATCCAAGAAAAATTTAATAAAATTAAATTTTATAGTTTGTATTAAATTTAAATTTTATAACTTTAAACCTTACTCAGCATTAACCTAGAAAGATATTTATCTTTCTTCAAAATCCACATTTTAGATATACATATGAAAAAGACTGATTACTAATCACTACTGCTAACATGCTATTGTCTTCCATTACATTCAATGTTTTGAAGAGATCACTGAACAGACTATATTATTTGAAATTCCAGGTCTTCAAAAACCATAAGTAAAATGAACAGTTGTCAGCACTTAACCTGCTACCTGCATGACAGCTGTTGCTATAAAGGAATTAGTCCTTCACGGTGTGAATCTGTTAGAAAAGAAGAGTCTTCATCCAGAATAATTATATAGTCAGAACTTCCTCCTGGTATTTCTTGGATGAGCTCTTTCTATCAGATAAATTGATGAGATGAAGACAAAGTAAAGTAATAATCAGTGACTTAGTACAGAAAAGTTAAAGAGAGAATTTTCATAATGTCAGTGTGCCATCTTACACTTCTTTGATCCAGTAAAGATAAAGTACTAGATCTTGGTATTTAATTCAGCTGCTCTTTGTCCTGCCACAACCTATTACCAACACCATTTGTACTGCAACCCCATAGAAATGTATTTGGTTCCCCTTGAGTAGCCATTCACAACCTTTGATTTCACACTCTATCAGCTTTAGATCAGCTATGCTTCCCTGAGTGTGAGGCTGCCGTTTTGATAGATAACTCCTGCCTTGGAAAGTCTTCTTTCCTGAATCAAAGCCCAACAGCTGGGTTTGGGCCAGTTCTTTTTTTTTTTGCTGTATACATTACTGGAAGAAATTCAGGGTTGCTTGTCAAACTACTGTTCCTTAGGGTAAAAAAGTGGCCATCAGCTTTCTCCTGTAAATGGATTGTTTAAAGCCATTCAATAGTGATGTTATGGAGCATGCACAGAACAGATGGGCTGGATGTTTATTTCAGAGTAAAAATAAAGATAAAAGTAGGAGTTTCTTTCCAATAGAAAAAATGCAACTATACATATGAACATTGACATGAATGTCTGTCAAAGTATAGGTTCCCAGTGCTAAGCTCCCATGTTTTAAGTGTCAGCTAATGAAAAACAATTTCTTCATGTGATCTAGTGTTTGTCTACTTGGAAATCTGATAAACAAGATGAAAACATAGCTCAAGGCTTGAATCCAGTTTTGAGTCCCTAAATCCAAAAATATGTGGAGTGGTTAGAGAATGTCTGGTGGAGAGTAAAAGGTTTCATCCAAGATCAAGGAGACATGAAATGTAAGAGAAGAATAAACAGAATGTAATTGTTCTGGGAGAGAAACAAAAATGAAGAGGCAAGATGATTACAGCCCTCAAATGCATGAAAGTTTTCTGCAAAGAGGAAAGAAAATGTGAAGCTAAAGAACAGATTGCTTGGGAAGTCACTTCTGATCTGCAGTGAGGGCACCATGTTTTGGAATGTAACAAGAAGCCCTACATCATGTTGAAGGGAGGAGCAAAGCACACTGCCCACGTGAAGTGGGAGGCCTTGCACTGTGTTGTACTGGGACTAGTTACTGCAGTTCCTAACAGGAAGAGAAGAGGTGGAGAGAAGTTTGTCTGATACACAGATGTATCATAAAGCATCAGCTTGTCATTTACTTCCTGCTGTCTCAGAAGGAAAGAATCCAGCAATTTCTGTCATGATAGGAAAGCATCCAAAAGAAATTGTACCCACTGTGCAGCAAGCATAAGAAAAAGCAAGTAAAAGAGTTACAAATTTCATAAACTTTACCCCTGGACCATTGCTAACAAAGTGCAAGTAAACATTTGTCATCAACAACACTTCAGTAGCGATCATGCTTTGAGCAGGGTATTTTCATTAATAAACTTTGGAGAACCCTGCCAAAGCAGGGACATAGCATTCATTAGGTCACACAAAAGTGGAGGTTCGTAAGCATGACTGATCTTTTTATGTGATGCATTGTGGAGAATAACTATCTCCGGCTGCAAGGACATAAAGTATAAGTGAGCAATCCAGGCCCCTTAGATGAGAGCTAGGCCTCTGCTCAAGGTTACTCATAAGACAGCTGTGGGAAAGGGAGACACCACAGCTGAAAACAAGCTGCATGTGTCTAAAGATTAACTTGGCAGAAGAAACTGTTATTGTAGCCTTCTGATACTAACGTAGTGCTCTAATTAGAGAAAAGTCCCATGTGAAACTTCTGTATGAGAACAAACACTGTGTGTATGGTAGAAGAAAAACTTATCACGTAGTTTTATTTTTGGCATGCTGTAAAGTATAAGTATGCTCACTGTCGGACAATAAATGGCTTCACTTTCGATCACATTGATCTGGCATGATGTCCCATCATTTTCCCCACAATGCATTAATCTGATAAAATGTGAATTGAGAGTATAAGAGATCAAAGTGAAAAGTCCATGGATGCTGAAGGTTCTTATATATGGTACATTAGACTCCCCACACACACTTGCCATCTGGTGCAAAGCTGTCTCTGTAAAAGTTTTATTTTTGATGCCTCAGTCCATACTTTACATTTTGACCCTTACAAAAGGGATGAAAGTATGACCCAGAGCCCAGATGTTAATGCTTTTAGAAAGCTGGTTAATCCTTTGTAAATGAGAATTGCACCTGTCAACATGACCTCTAAAACATCCGTATGCTACAGTCCTGCACAAATTTAACCATTATCTAGAAAGGCAGTGTAGTGGTTTTATTTCGCCTATTTGGGTTTTTTGGTTAAACGTCAGCACACTTAGCAAAATTATTTGGTTTTTTTGTTGTGAGATAAGGATTAATAGTAGGCAAAGTGGGTTTATACTTTAAGGAATTTAAAAGGAATTTATTAACAGACTCAAAACAGGAATAATAATAATCAGGAATCAGAACCAACCCTTTAGAACACCTTTTTCCCCCCCAACCCCTTAATTTATTTCCCACTGACCATACAAAAGGCAACACTTTGACTTATTGTTAAATACCACCTCCGGAAACAGTTCTTTTCTTAGTTCATGTAGAGAGAGAAGTTTTCTCTTGTTCTATTATGTTGATTCTCCATAGGAAACATAATTACTATGGTTGTCAGCCTCCCAGTAAGCAACTCCTCGAAGGAAAAAATTTGCTTTTCTGGAACCCTTCCCACTTCAGTAGCTTTCCCAGGGCTACTACCAATGGACATATGATGGTCGTTGAGGTGCTTTTTTGCGGATGAACATTTCTATTACAGTGGCAATGAAATTCCCTTTCTCTGTTATCGGCAACACAAGTCGTCTTCTATTATTCCCAGGGCACGGAATCCTAATACAAGAGTCTTAGTCCACTGCTTATACCTAGAACATTAAATCCCCCTTTTTTCACTCTTTTAGACCATTGTTCATATATTACAGGGTATATTGCAGCCGAGTTTATCAACATGTTTTTACAAGAGAATTTTCAGCCTCAAAGTACTTCTCATCTCTTCTTTCTCTGAATATAGGTGTCGTGGGTTGACCCCAGCTAGGTGCCAGGTGCCCACTCAGTCACTCTATCACTCCCTCTCCCACTGGGAGAGGGGAGAGAATAATATGGAAAAACTACCAGGGTAAGAAAAGGCAGTTTTATTACAGTGGGAAAAAAAAAATAGAACAAGCAAGCTGAGAGTTGTGCGCGCAAGAGCAGAGGGGAAAAAACAATCAATCTCTACTTCCCATCAGTAGCGATGTCCGGACACTTTCTGGGAAGCAGGGCTTCAGAACGCGTGATGGTTGTTCAAGAAGGCAAACATGGATGAGTCCTGAGTGCCTACTCCTCCTCCTCTCTTCCTTCCCTTATATATCTGAGCTGATGTCATATGGTATGGAATATCCCTTTGGCTGACTGGGCTCAGCTGGCCTGCTGGTGTCCCCTCCCAGGATCTTGCCCACCCCCATCCCCTTCAGTGGGGGAAGGAATGTCAGAGGGACAGCACAGCTTGGCAGTAGCCAAAACACTGGTCTGTTATCAACACCAGCTACCAATACAAAGCACAGCACTGTAAGGCCTGTGAGCTTTACCCCAGTCAGACCCAATACACAGTGGAAGGGAGAAATACAGAAGACAGCTCTCTCCTTACTCCAAATTTTTTGGCCTTAGCCAGGACTCTATTGGCACGCATATTTAGACTGGAATAATAAAGCATTTTCAATTCTGGCACATTCAGTGCCATTCTGCCATCCAGGTATCCAAGATGAGAATGTTTTATTGCATTTGTGTTCTCTTTTAATAAAAATGGCACACAACTGAAACGTTTCTGTACTTTTCTATCCACTTTGTTTTTCGCCCTGACTGAAAAATGTCAGAGACACGACACTAAAACAAAATTTTCCCTTGGAATAGGGTTCTAATTGCTAGTTACTACATTTTTAAGGTAAAAATATGTTTTATTTCTGTAACTGAACCATTTAATAGTGAAATGGTCAGATGCCTTCATTCCATTTTCCACATCACTGTTTGAAGGGGAATTTCATTTTAGTAGATGTAGTGCTTTGCACAAGTTATATATGACTATGAATGAATGAATGCTTATTGTCACGAATGGATGTGGGCGTTAAATATCAGTCCTTGCCTCCTGCCCAGGCCTTGGCAGTAGGTAGTAACCTTATTGAGGTAACCAGCGCCCCAAAACTCAGTCTCGTGTATAAGTTCTTTTCATGATGACTGATTCTGTCTATTATAAAATGAAACCTTTATTAACAGACAGGGAAACTAACAGATATAAGACTTAAAAGCAAACCAATACTACACAGGAATAAAACAAAAAGAAAGACTACTAGTAAATAACTTACAGTGCATGAGAATGGTACCTTTTTCAGTTACAGCTAGCAAAGAAATAGTATAAGCTTAGGATCAGTGTATCTTACCATCCAATTGCTGGTGCGGCACACATCGAGATCCTTTCTCTCAATCCCCAGGGAAGTAACCATGAAGCCTGCGTCCAAACTTCGGAGAGAGGCTTCAAACACTTTTAGGGTGTGAGAGACTTCTGCCTCAGTGATAGCTTGTGTATCTTTTATAGTGTAAAACCATGATTCTTAAGTCAGCAATTTTTCTTTTATCTCTCCTTCAGCTCTGCAGACTAAGATGCTAATTCTTAGCTGAGGCTTGAGCCCTCTGGCACCAGAGATGACCCCTGCTGGGCCTTTGTGCCCTTGAGTTATCTCTTTGTGCATCCGTTATTTGTGGCACACAGGAAGAGGATGTAATGGGGTAAACGTCCTGCCACACTTATGAATGAAATGACAGTGCCTTTGAGGAGCAAAAATTGTTATCAATCAGATGTAAAGTTTATTACAGTAACAACTTTCTTAAATACTATATCTAACCAAGTGGTCACAGCACCAAGCCTGCCGGAGTTCAGCCAGCATTTGGACAACACTCTCAGGCACATGGTGTAGTTCTTGGGGCTGTGTGGTACAGGGCCAAGAGCTAGATTTTGATGATCCTCGTGGGTCCCTTCCAACTCAGGATATTCTATGATGCTGAATCTAACTTTTCTTATTTTATAGTACAGTATTGCCATGAAAACAAAATACACTGAATTAGTTTCTAATGAATATTTTAAATAATGGGAAATTCTATCTGATATTAAAATAAATGTATCAATACTAAAATAGATGTGTAAGAACCTATTAAGAGGATCAAAGGTCACCTATTGGTCACATGAAATAGCAACCATCCTGTTAAATACAGACAGGTGCTCTACATAGGAGCTTTGGAATTTTTCTGAAGAGGAAGTCTTCCAAGAAATTATGGACAGATTGAATGCAAATGATCTTGTGCTGAAAGTTTACATCAGACAAAATATCTTAATTAGTTATTGAAGAACTACTTTCGCATTACATAGCATGAACCAGTCAACGTCACTCACTGTTCACCAAAAACTTTAAAAATAGCTAGCCTGACATGAGAATTAAACTTAAAAATATTTTTCCCATGTCCATAAGGAAAAATTAGTAGAATGAATTAGATTTTTTTAGACTATCATGTTTCTTAAAACAAAGCAAAATTTTTTTCTGCGTATTAATTTTCTTTGGTCTATTTCATGTTTAAAAGTTCACATTGATTAAACTAGGAGTTTTTAAGTCTGTGTAGCAAAAACATTTTACCATTCAAAATTAATATCCCTTTATTTGACTAATACAAATGAAAAAATAATTCTAAACAGGAAGATCCCTAAAAGGAGTCTGTTTTACTTGACTTAATCCACGGTTTCAAAAAACTGGTTTTTTTCACCCACTATGTGAAAAAAACTCTGTAACAAATTATATACTGCAACAGAAAAAAGTCAGTCTATATTTCTACCTTTTTCTTATATAAAGTCACTGTAATGTTAACGGTGTAATTCTGATTTCAGATGGGGCAAAAATGTCTTTGAATAATGGATGATTTTATGTTGTTTTTAAAAAGTTTAGAATCTTACTTTTTCTTAAATACTGCAATATTATTCTCAGATCAATAGGATACTTTCCTGTATTTATCAGTGCAAATCTTTTAAAGACACTGTTCACAAGATAAATAAACATCAAAGATAACCCCATAATAGTTTTCATCTTCATACTTTCTGGTCGTAAATCCCTGTGTCTATTTTTACAGTACTCAGATAGTATTTATTTGAAATACTTCCATTTACTTTCTCTTACTATTCATAAAAATTTGCAAAAGTTTTACTTTGTAAGATTGCTTCTAAAATATTAGATATTTAGATTGGAAGTTTTCTTCCATGAGAATTATTTTCACTATAGATACACAAAAGTCCTTGAAAAAACAACAAAAGTCTCCCATTTATTCACATTATCCTTGGATCAAAATTCAAGTCTTTAGAGAGCAAAAGTGAGATTGGATGTTTTGGTCTTTATCCTCACTTCAGTAAAATCAATATGTTTGTTAGGCAAAGGACCAAACTGGTAGCATGAACTTTTAATCAACAAAGTGCATTCCAGCTTAGGTTTTAAAATCTGTCTTGGAAAGTTGATCCTTTTTATTTTCTCATCTCCTATTTGATCATCAGTTGAACAGCTTTATGGAACCTCTCTTGAGTTCAAAGATTTGTCTTTTATGATAATTTTTCTTTACAGTTAATATTAGACCCTTATTTTTACTCACAAAATGTAATGAAAAAGTAAAGATTGCTGACAAAATTACTGCTAATACACAACTTAATAGCTCTTATTCTCCTATTTAAAATGCTTCAGCCATCAATTGAAGAGCAGAACTGCTGCTGTAGACTTTGCATGATGACATATAAAAAAATAGTCATTCACTGCCATCCTGTCACAGGAAGCTATTTATTGAAACTAGTCAAAGAATAACTAAACCCAATAATTTGGAAGTGAACATTGGTTTCACTTCACAGTTATTTTGGTAAAAGAGAATGATTATAACAGATACTTATTAACTTTGACTAGCTCTGTTATTGAAATTTTATTTAACTGGAATTTCTCTCATCCAGCATTTATTTTATTAAGTTAGGAAAAACAAGAGATATGACATGACATTTTCTTGAAAGTCAGCTGCAATAGGCTCTGAGGAACAGTTTATCCTATTTTTTTCCAAGAGTACTAATAGCAATTAGGCAACATTTTTTCATCTCACCTGCAGATTATTAATATAACTTAGTTATATTGTTACTGAGCTTTTAAACAGCTCCTTTTATTTCCTAAACAACTCCCTGCTAGTAGAACTTAATAATAGACCCAAATCCAAATTTCTTCTCCTAATGTCAAAATATCCATTTTGTGTGATGGAAGGACAAAATAATTTCTTTAGGTTATCTGAGAGATGAAATTAAAACCTAAAAATTACATTTAACCAAGAAATTAAACCTAAAATTCCAGAAACTTTCAGGGTTTTGAGTATTTTACATATCTGTGCATATGTTCCTTCTAAGAATCAGTCCCAAACCTGAAAATTTTGACATATATGTGTGTGCTTGAATCTTACACCTCCATGTTGAGGAATTGGTATTTACAGCTTTTTTTAATTTATGTATTGAAAATTGTCAGAGAACTCCAAGGAGCAGAAATTCTAGATATCCCTGTTAAAATCCTGTTATTGAAATTACTAGAGAGATACCTCTGCCCAAATTAAAGTGCAAATGAGATCATATGCCAAAGCCAATGGTATGGATTTTTATTTAACAGTAAACATGATCTAGAGAGGGAAAGATGTAAATAGGAAGACAGAGCAGGAGGGAGAGAAGGAGTGTTAGAGAGACAGATTAAGTAGCTAAAATATCACCAATCAGTGGATCCTGACAGAATCCCATTAATCCTCTTCTTCCTGTGTTCACAGGGGTGAGGGTCCCAGTCTTGTCAAAGTGATGGCCACTATCTTGATGTGTTAGGAGTAAAAGAAGCCCACCAAACAGACTACGCTAGGTTTACATCCTCTCAGGTTCAGTTGGGAACACCCAGGTGGGGAGTTTTACACTAAATGATGTAATGGTTTATGACATCTTTTAAGAGGTTACAGCTGCCTCCTACATCAGTGAAGTTGAGTCAATTATGGCACATCAGCAGGGATGAATATCTTCAGGCTACATGTCAATATCCCAGTCCTTTGGAGTGGGGTTTTCACAGTTGAGCTACTTGTGTGAGGACTTTGTCACGACAAAAAGCACTATCCCACCTCCCCTAGTCTTTTCCAAAACCCAGCTGTAGCCTCCGGGGATGGGTGTACATGCCCTCTCCACCTGGGAGGTTAAGTGGTCAATTAACTATTAACAGCCCAGTCTTTCACAACCCCCAAAAGCACTTTATAGTTCAGCTGTGGTAGGAAGTGCTAATATAGTGACCTCTTTGTTCTTTAGGTCATCTCCAGATCTATGACACCTAGACTCAAGGGGATGTCTGTCCATTTAAGAGACAAGTCTCTTTTTGTGTTGTGGAACAGTTTTCTTTTAAAAGGAACCTGAAAACTTGGGTCAGGCAGAGCAGGTGTATCTGTGTTTCTGTGCTCTATCAGTATCCAACAGTTATCTTTTCATCTGTGAGCATTTATTATCCAACATAGAAACAGTCCAGAAAGCAGAATGCAATATTTTGAACTAAAAAGTTTTAGATGACAAAAATAGAATTCTTCAATTAGAAGAACGACTTAATGAGCTTATGAATTTTGCACAGCTTCACCAGACAAACAACCAGAACTGTCAACCTCCCTTCCCTACTATGTATATACAAATAGTTTCAATTTATTTAAGGGCATTCCAATTGTAAGGGTGTAGGTTTGAGTCTCTCAAGTTGAGAAGACAACTCAGCTTATTTTCAACTTCATGGGTGATTATCATAGTGTAATGCTGTTTTATGGATGGTGTCTATGTTTTTATACAGTACTAATAACTCCATGCTCGAATTTATTTTATCTATGATCTGAGCACACCTCTTGCATGGGTCCCTTAAGGCACACAGATGCTGTTCTTCCAGGTGCCTGATTGTAGCAGTGCGTAGGCAGGATTTAGGTACATACCTGACTACAAGAAAGTGATTTTAGGGCAACAATGCTGAAGATACCTAGAAATTCTTGCAATACATAACTGTGTGTAGAAACCCATTGAGAAGATCTGTTACACATTGTGTCTGACTCATTGTACAGATCTGTCTCTAGATACTTGAAACTTTTGAGGGAAAAATCATGTTAATCACCTTTTTGCCATTTTATAGTCAATTAAATCATGCATTAATTTAACACTTTCAGCAGTACTAAGGGCTGAGTTGACTCCTGACTTGAGGCTTACCTATACATTTTTCAGAATTTGGTCAGTTATGTTTGTCAGCAAAAATGAGGGGCTCCTGCAAGTCTGCTCCTGCAAGTGCGAACTGGCATATCTTACCAAACCAATTGTGATGTGGATGTGGAAGGAAATAAGGAGCTGCACAGCAGGAGAGTTGCTACTGCAGGGCAGGACAAGCATTCTGCATGTCAGAAGGATTCTACATTATGCCCAGCTAAAAATGATCAGAGAGAGACTAGAGTTCTCTTAACCTTCTGATAAAATTGTTTTCCTCATACTAGAATAGCTGTTTGAAATACAAATGGTAGGGAAAAAAGATGGAGGTTAAATAAAAGGTATATATATATAAGGGTAAATAAAAGTCTGGATAAACATCCAAATATAGAGTTTGGAACGACAGTAAAAAACCTTTGTATTAATTACACCAAGCAGATAGTCTGTTGTGAATTTGTTAGTTTAAAAGGAAATTACAGTTTTCACTTAATTAATTTTTTTTTTTGTGGTTGAAGTGAATGAAATGTGGGAAAATATTGAAGAAATGGGGAAGTACTTACTCTGACGCACCTTACCAGGAGAAGAGTGTCCTTGTTCCTTTAGAGTTGCTTAAATTATTTACTACAATCTAATATAAGGATAAAGTCCTTCTATATTCCAATGTCTGATGATAAGCTTAGGGAAGCTCTCCTCTTGTCCAAATGACAAGGCCCAGAAAGGCTTATCTAAATTACCTCATAAAACCTTCAATGTGTGAAACACACTTTGACATACCTATATAGGCCAATGTAACATGGTTTATTTTGAGGTTTGTTGGGTTTTTTTTGTATGTTTTTTGTTTGTTTCTTGGTTTTATACAGAGGATAGGGAAAAAAGAAGAACAAAGAAAAACAAAGCTTAGTAATAAATATTCTATATTTTATTGAATGTGTCACTGATGTTCTCTGAAAAATAAAATGGAATCATCAAAAATTTAAGGTTCAGATGAATGCAAAAATCTTTATCCAATCAAATGCATCTTTACACACAAGGAAGACAAGAAGGTGATCAGGAGTAGTCAGCATGCATTCACTAAAGGTAAGTCATGTTTGACCAACCTGATTGCCTTCAATGATAAAAAAATACCTGGATGGATGAAGGGAGAGGAGTGAATATTATCTACCTTGACTTCAGCAAGTCCTACAATGCTGTCTCTCATGAATTCCTCATAGGCAATAAAAATAGAAGTGTAGGTTGGATGGGTGAAGAGTGGGATGGATTGAGAGCCAGCTGAGTGGCAGATCTCAGAGGGCTGTGATCAGTGGTACAGAGTCTAGCTGAAGGCCTGTCACTCATGGAGTCCCCCAGGCTTCTTTACTGGGCCCAGTGTTGTTCAATTTGTTCATCAGTGGCTTGGATGAAGTCCAAGTTCAGCAAGTTTGATGATGATACAAAACTGGGAGGAGCAGCCAATATCTCAGAGGGTTGTATGGCCCTTCATAAGGTCCTTAATAACTTGGAGAGATGGGCAGAGAGGAACCTTCTGAAATTTAGCAAGGGCAAATGCAGGGTCCTGCACCTGGGGAGGATCTACAACATGCACCAGCACAGGCTGGGGGTCAACCTTCTGGAAAGCAGCTCTGCAGAGAAGCACCTGGGGGTCCTGGTGGTCAAAAAACTGTCCATGAGCCAGCAGTGCTCTTGTGGCCAAAAAGGCCAATGGAATCCTGGGGTGCATAACAAAGAGCTACAAAGATGTGCAAGGGTCTGGAAAATCTCTCTTAGGATGAAAGGCTGAGGGAGTTGGGCCTGTTCAGCCTCAAAAAGAGGCTACTGAAAGGGAGCCTCATCAATGAATATAAATATCTAAAGTGTAGGTATCAACAGGAGAGAACCAGGCTCAACTCAGTGGTGCCAACCCATAGAAGAAGAAGCAACAGGCAGAAATTGATGCACAGAAAGTTCCACCTACATATGAGGAAGAGCTGCTTTACTGTGTGAGTGACCAAGCACTGGAAAAGATTGCCCAGGGAGGATGTGGAGTCTCCCTCACTGGAGCTATTCAAGAATCATCTGGATGCAATCCTGTGATATGTGGTCTGGGATGACCCTCCCTTGAGCAGTGAGGTTGGACCAGAAAAACCACCCTTCCAACCTTACCCATTCTGTGATTCTGTCATTCTGTGATTCTGTGAAATATCTGTGAATTTCTCATATGAAAAACTCAGTTGGAAAACTCACAAATAAAAACTTTCTTACAGGATTTTGTAGCAAGTCTGTTTATAGGACCTGTTGCAAATACAGTACTGAAAGAATAAATCTCACCAATGTCTATAACATTTTACTTCCCCAGCCACCTGAAGCTCATAAAAAATTCATAAGCATAAGTAATATAATATAATTAGGAGTTTGTTTTCTTTCTTATTATGAGTATCACTATAGTACAGGGCAAACAAGAAAAATTTCAGTTCACAATGCTCTGTTTTCATAAACTTCCAAAAATGCTCAGTACTTCAGCACTTTCAGGGTATGAAATATTAGCTTATGCTGAACTACTTGCCAGTGTTTGAGAACAAAAAGATGGATATTTAAATGTTGTTCACATAATATAGTGTTGCTTAAACTGATAAAGAATTGTTCTTAGATATAGAAAATAGGGTGCAGCTGCTAAGTCATTGTGGGCCTTGTGTCACTAGACTGCAAGTGCCACATCACCCATGTTTATCTCAAGATAATCTCTTCTGATGTCTCACTCTGCCTTCTCATTTCTACACTGTTCCCATGTGTAGGCAGTGCTCAAATGCCAAAATTTGAAGGTTCTTCCTCTTCTACTGCCTTCTATTCTAGTCGTGAGAGAGAATGAAGACTGCAGGTCCCCAGAAGTACAGAGACTGAGATTTTATGTGATTCAGTAGCACCTAAATGCCCTTATCTGAGGAGAGGCAGTGCCAAAAGTCTAGGTGTTACAACTGCCCAGCCCCATGAGGAGCGATATTGGGAATTTATCTGAAAACGAAGTGTGATGAGAAAATCTTGTAGTCTCAGAGAAAATCTATGGTTTTGTTGGGTTTGCCTGACTTAGCAGTGAAAAAGTACCTAATTCAACTCTTTCAGAAGCCAAGTGCATGACAGGATAAATTACACTCGTGAAAGCTCGGTGTGTCCAACAGTACTGTATCATTCAGAGCTACATCAAAGGCAAGGAAGTTCCTTGGAAGCATAGCTGTTGATACCTCTCACTTGTAATATCTGGAAGTCCGCATATTTGAGCAGAGCTCAAGATCTTTTGTTCTGATGAATTATGTGTTTAAATAAGGCAGTGGGGTGACAAGGAACAATATTAGGGAAAAAGAAAAGATGCCACAGTTCTGCTGGTTGGAAGTGTCTCCATTTCCCTCTTCCCATGATTTTTCTTAAGGAAAAGAAATAATTGTAATTATAATATGTTTTATTGTGTTTTCCAGAAACTGTATCATTTTAAATTAAGTGTAATCTAGTCTTTGTTTCTCAAAGTCTCTTTGACAAATTATTTTGGTACAAAGGAAGGATTTTTAACATTGCAATTAACTTTCACCACTCATTTTGTTCTGAAGAAAAGATGAGAAACAAAATTCCTTCCTATTCACATTTTTTGGGTATAACCAGTGTTAAATAACCAGTATCTGAAATTGAATTAATCAGTACATCTGAAGAATTGATGTTTCATTTCTGTAACAGACTCTTAAACTTGGAATTTAACATTAAAAAGATTATCAGGGTAACCTGAGCTAATAATTTTTATCTTCATATCGTTGGCCTGTAAAAATAAAAATACTGTTCCTAAAGAAAAAAAAAGTTAGAACCTTTTTCATTAGTTTATAAGAATAGCAGTTTCCCTTTCAATTATCTCGTTCCTGAACAGCAAGAAACAACACAGAACCAGCAGGAGCGGGGGATTAAAGATAAGAGGATGAGAGATTAAAGATGAGAAAATGTACTGGTTGTTTTGAAACAAACATTAAAGGAACTCAAATGCTCAAACACAAGATAGTAACAAACAAAGAAAGAAAAAACATACGAGAAAAACAAAACTTGTGGTCCAATCAAAGGTTAAATTGGCAGATTAAGTAAGCATCACAAGGCTGTGTCCAGCAGTAATTCAGAAAGTCATGTTATGTGAAGAGGTATCTTTTGCTCATCAGTACAAACTGAAAGCTGATGGATGATTTGCATTTAAGAGAGGCATGCTTGTGGTTTTAACCACTGTTTGTATCTGAAGTGGCTTTATTCTAGGTGAACTCTCAGTGTAGGTGTCTACAATTGATCTTCAACAATTTGTTGTAGGATTGCTTTTATACAGAATCTATTGAATATGAGAGATTTGCTTATCTATTTCTGTCTCTCCCTGTCATTTTTTCCTGCATATCTTTCCTTTTTTTTTTCATGGAAAAAGTTCTTTTCAAACTATTCAATGTTTTCTATAAATTAATACTGCTGTTCTGCAGTCTATTTCCTGTAATGCACTCTTTTCCCCTGATGCTTAGAAATCCTTTTTAAAGGCTTAATTTTAAAATTCAAAGGATATACAATTATATAAGATATTAAAGGAAGTATTATGCATGCAGAAAATGAAAACTTCAATGATCAAGCTCTGCCTTTCACATCCAAGAGCAGAACACACCCCACAGTGCTTAATTCATCATGAATTCAAAGTAAATTCCAGATTTAGTACAGTTTTTTTTCTACTGTTCCTAAATACACTAGACAATTTTTAGGTGACAAAGCTCTTTCTATTTTGGTTTTTTTTTTTAACTTTCTGGTTTCATACATCAGCTAAAATACAGGAAGAGTGTTGCGTTCCCTGCTTCGGTCCCACCTTGGTACCGGCAGCAGAGTCCTAGCGCTACCCTAGGAAGACGTTAGCGATCTGGAAGACTTCCTCGGAGTGCCTACTTCGGGCACAGCTGGTCCGCGTTTCGGTCCGGGGAGGTGTTGCCCTCAGAGCGTGGTGAAACAGCAAAGAACTACCAGAGAAGGAGGTCTCTTGGTATGTGATTTCGGTAGGTTTATTGCCTCCAAAGGGAGCACATGGACCAAGAGCCAAGAGCAGCTTATTACATCGGTATTTAAGGGAGGAACAACACCCAATAGGATGAGGGCAGGGGGCAATACAGGGGAGGGGCTGGGGTGCATGATCAAATGGGGTTTAGGGAGGGGAGGGGAACAGAGAGAACAACGAATGAACTATGGAGTGACAGGGAATTTCCCAGAACGGGAATAAATAACAGACAAGTCCAGTAACCAATAGCAGGAGCTTGGGGTCCATGGATTGGTGGTTCAACCGCTGCCCCTGGGAGCTCTGGGGGGAAACCCTCTGTCCGTGGAACCTGTCCAGAAGTCCTCTGGTTCCGAACCACCGCAACAGAAGAGATTGGAAAAGATCACTGATAATTACTGCCAGTAAGAGGGAATCAACATAAAAATTTAATAAGAGCGAGTATATACAAATTGGCTCACAGAGACATCTCAGGGTTTGGGTCAATGGCAAGTTCAATATGAGTCAGCCGTGTGTCCTGATAGCCAAAAAGGGCCAACACTGTCCTGGGGTGCATCAGGCACAGCATCACCAGCCAGTCAAGGGAGGGGATTGTCCCGCTGTACTTTGCACCAGTGTGATTCCACTTTGGCACACTCTGGCGAAGTTTTGGGCATCTCATTTTAGGAAGGTCGTCAAATTATTAGAGTGCCTTGAAGAGAGTGGCCAAGATGGTGAAATGTCTTGAAGGCAAGGCTTATGAGGAATGGCAGAGGTCACTCAGTTTGTTCAGCTTGCAGAAAAGAAGGCGGGGGATGCCTCATAATAGTCTACATCTTCCTCAAGAGGAACATTAGAACACAAGTGAATGGAATGAATCTGCATCAGGGAAAATTCAGACTGGACATTAGGAAAAGATTCTTCATTGGAAGGTAGTCGGTCCCTGAACAGGCTACCCGGGGGAGGGTCACAGCCCCAAGCTTATTAGAGTTCAAAGAGCCTCTGGATGATGCTCTTAATCACACGTTTTAGATTTAGGTCGTCTTGCAAGGTGCAAGGAGTTGGACTCGATGATACTTATGGGTCACTGCGTACTTGAGATATTCCCTGATTCTATGAACTGCTTATCTGGACTTGGGTTTACCAGCCATTGGGCAGGCTGTTTGATACAGTAAATGAGGAAAGTTTTAAAATACTTGTATCACCTAAAAAAGTGCAGGAAGTTTTATTTTCATCTGGGTGTCATTGCTTATGGTTTTTGCTGGCTGCTTCTGTCAGGTTACAGTCATGACACTAGACTACTGTAGAAAGAGATTCTCCACTTGAATTATGTTGTGGTTTCAAAATCCTGGATATAAACTTTTGATTAATTCAGTTTTATATTCTCATTGTGGTTTTGTTTATAATTTCTTTGCTGTTTTAATTATTGTATAGTTACCACAAATATTGTGGATTGTACAATTCTTTTGGTAAAAAATTTAATTAGGGCATTTCTTTAATTTCTAATAACAGTTTTAGTAAATATTTTCTAACAGGTCTTCCAGTTTAAAATGTTTCATTCTTGTGAAATTGATGAATCTTCTTAAACATTTCAATCTCAATTTTATATATTTACTAAAAAGGATATAATAATTATTTGGTTTTTCTACTAAGTACAAAAATCTGGGCTTGAGTAAAACTGTATTTACCATAGAGAGTGAAACTACAAATAAATAATTTAAATATTTTATGTGCTTCATTTGTCATAATTGAAGGTTGTTATTATAATTCTCCTAGTCAACAACTTTGAAAAGCACTGTGGTAGTTTGAAAAACAAATCAGTGAGAGGCTCAAAGTCAGAACTACAATTTAATAGGAAAAAATGTAGTAATACAAAAAAAAAAAAAAAAAAAAGAAACCACTGACAGAGTCAGAATACAACCTGACACCCTGTCGGTCAGGGTGTTGGTAGTAGTCCACTTAGAAGGTGGTTGCAGTCCTTTGGGAGTGATAGATGTGCTTCTGTTGAAGCAATGATCTTGTGAAAGGTGTAGTTCTCCTCTGAAGGTCCAGTGGTGGTGTAGAAGGGTCTGGTCTTCCTCAGGGAATCCCGTGGAAAAAGCTGCCTATGGTGCTTCAGATCTGAGTTTATATGCAGATCGGGATACATTGGCTCCTCCCCTTGGGCCGGACATCTCACAATGGGATGATGAGTCACTATCTGCACTATGTTTGGGGTGAGTGAAATGCCCATCTGGCCCTAACGACTGGCCCATTAGCACACCATTCTGCAGCCATCAGGAACACTGCCACGCCCAGCCCCCAACATCCCACGAAGATGGTGATAGAATACATACCATTGTAACCTAAGACATTATCCACCCCTTATTCTATCACCATCTATGTGATACCCAAACCAGTACCCCCTTTATACATATATAATGAAACTTTACACACAGTTCTCACTTAAAATTAAGTTTCCTTGTGGTACACAATGGGTTTCCCCATCTTTCTGCATTACCCACCAAGTGTAACCAGGTCCTTGAGCAAAAACAACCCCGCGGATAGGTTTACCTTTGTCTGAGGTGGGACTAATCTAAACAGTCTTTCCTAAAATACCTCTCATGTGTACCACAGGGACTCTATCTCCGTCTACTGTGTGCAAGGGTTCAGACTGGGCAGGACCAGCTCGATTGATGGAGCCTCGTGTGTTGACCATCCAGGTGGCCTTTGCTAAGTTTACTTCCCAATTTTTGAAGGTCCCTCTGCTAAGTGCTTTCAGGGTGGTCTTAAGTAGTCCGTTGCACCGTTCAACTTTCCCGGAAGCTGGTGCATGATAAGGGATATGATATATCCACTCAATGCCATGTTCTCTGGCCCAGCTGTTTATAAGGTCATTCTTGAAATGGGTCCCATTGTCCGACTCAATTGTCTCAGGGGTGCCATGTCTCCACAAGACTTGCTTTTCCAGGCCTAAGATGGTGTTTCGGGCAGTAGCATGAGGCACAGCGTAGGTCTCCAACCATCCAGTGGTTGCTTCCACCATGGTCAGCACGTAGCGCTTGCCTTGGCGGGTTTGGGGAAGGGTGATGTAGTCAATTTGCCAGGCTTCCCCATACCTATACTTCGACCATCGTCCACCGTACCACAGAGGCTTCACCCGCTTGGCCTGCTTGATCATAGCGCAGGTCTCGCAGCCATGGATGACCTGTGAGATGCTGTCCATGGTCAAGTCCACCCCTCGGTCACGAGCCCATCGGTACGTTGCATCTCGTCCCTGATGACCAGAGGCATCATGGGCCCAACGAGCTAGAAATAATTCTCCCTTGTGCTGCCAGTCCAGATCCACCTGTGATACTCTCAGTCTGGCAGCTCAGTCCACCTGCTCGTTGTTACGATGCTCTTCATTGGCTTGACTCTTGGGTACATGTGCATCCACGTGTCGAACCTTCACAGTCAGCCTCTCTACACGGGTAGCGATGTCCTGCCAAATCTCAGCGGCTCAGATGGGTTTCCCTCTGCGCTGCCAGTTGGCCTTTCTCCAGCGATTCAACCAACCCCACAAAGCGTTAGCTACCATCTAGGAGTCAGTGTAGAGATAGAGCCGAGGCCACTTCTCTCGCTCAGCAATATCCAAAGCCAGCTGGACGGCTTTAAGCTCTGTGACCTGACTCGATCCACCTTCTCCTTCAGTAGCTTGTGCAACTCGTCGTGTGGGGCTCCATACAGCAGCTTTCTACTTCCGGTTAGCACCTACAATTCGGCAGGAACCATCAGTGAAGAGGGCATATCGTCTTTCACTCTCCGGTAGCTCGTTATATGGTGGGGCTTCCTCAGCACGTGTCACTTGCCCCTCCTCTTCTTCAGAAGATAATCCAAAAGTCTCACCTTCAGGCTAGTTTGTTATAATTTCCAGAATCCCAGGGCGATTAGGGTTTCCTATCCGGGCTCGCTGTGTGATCAGCGCAATCCACTTGCTCCATGTGGCGTCGGTGGCATGATGCGTGGAAGGAACCCTTCCCTTGAACATCCAACCCAGCACTGGTAGTCAGGGTGCCAGAAACAGCTGTGCTTCGGTGCCAATTACTTCCGAGGCATCTCGAACTCCTTCATAAGCCGCAAGAATCTCTTTCTCGGTTGGGGTATAGCTGGCCTCAGATCCTTTGTATCCCCGACTCCAGAACCCAAGTGGTCGTCCTCGAGCCTCTTCAGGTCCCTTCTGCCACAGGCTCCAGGATGGACCATTCTCCCCGGCCGCAGTGTAGAGCACATTTTTCACATCCTGTCTTGTTCTGACTGGCCCAAGGGCTACTGCATGGGCAATCTCCTGCTTAATTTGTTCGAATGCTTGTTGTTGCTCAGGACCCCACTGGAAATCGTTTTCTTTTCGTGTCACGAGGTAAAGAGGGCTTACAATTGTGCTGTATTCCGGGATATGCATTCTCCAAAACTCGACAGCTCCTAGAAAAGCCTGGGTTTCCTTCTTGTTCGTAGGTGGGGACATAGCAGTGATCTTGTTGACTACTTCTGTCGGGATCTGGCGACGTCCATCTTGCCACTTGACTCCTAAGAACTGGATTTCTTGAGCGGGTCCCTTAACCTTACTTTGCTTGATGGCAAAACCAGCTCTTAGGAGAATCTGGATGATCTTCTTTCCTTTCTCAAAGACTTCCTCTGCTGTGTTCCCCCATACGATAATGTCGTCGATGTACTGCAGATGTTCTGGAGCCTCACCCTTTTCCAGTGCAGCCTGGATCAGTCCATGGCAGATGGTGGGGCTGTGCTTCCACCCCTGGGGGAGTCTGTTCCAGGTGTATTGCACTCCCCTCCAGGTGAAAGCAAACTGAGGCCTGCACTCTGCTGCCAGAGGAATGGAGAAAAAGGCATTGGCAATATCGATGGTCGCGTACCACTTTGCTGCCTTGGATTCCAGTTCATACTGAAGTTCCAACATGTCTGGCACAGCAGCACTCAGTGGTGGTGTGACCTCATTCAGGCCACGATAATCCACTGTCAGTCTCCATTCTCCACTGGACTTACGCACTGGCCATATAGGGCTGTTAAAGGGTGAATGAGCTTTGCTGACCACCCCTTGGCTCTCCAGTTTACGAATCATCTCGTGGATGGGAACCATAGAGTCTCTGTCTGTGCGGTACTGCCGTCGGTGCACTGTCGCTGTGGCGATTGGTACCTGCTGTTCTTCAACTTCTAGCAGTCCCACAGCAGAGGCGTCATCTGAGTGACTAGGCAAGGTATTTAGCTGTTGGATGTCTTCTGTTTCTACCGCGGCTATCCCGAAAGCCCAATGATGTCCTTTTTGGGTCTTTGAAATACCCATTTCTAAGATAGTCTATGCCCAGGATGCATGGGGCCTCTGGGCCGGTCACGATGGGGTGTTTCTGCCACTCATTCCCAGCTAAACTCACTTCAGCTTCCAATACAGTCAGCTGCTGGGATCCTCCTGTCACCCCAGAAATAGAAATAGATTCTGTTCCCACGTACCTTGATGGCATCAGGGTACATTGAGCGCCAGTGTCAACCAAAGCCGTGTATCTTTGTGGGTCAGACGTGCCAGGCCATCGGATCCACACAGTCCAATAGATCCAGTTGTCCCTTTCCTCTACCTGGCTAGAGGCAGGGCCCCTCTATTCCTGATCGTGGTACACGTTGCTCTCTTCCTGTAAATATGTTCTTGAGGTCCCTTCAAGAGGATCGGTCATATCATCATTCCTATACTGTTCTGAGTTCTGTCTACAAGAGACCGGAGCAGCGTTGACTCTAGGTGGGCTCCTTGTGGTAGCTGTTCCTCTTTTCAGTTCACGTACACGGGCTGCTAAGGAAGAGGTGGGTTTTCTGTCCCACTTTCTCATGTCTTCTCCATGTTCCTGAAGGAAAAACCAGAGGTTACCTCATGGAGTGTATCTTCTCTTTCTGGCTGGAGAATGTTGGCTCTTAATAGCAGAGACCCTTGTTGGTTCTGCTGAGATGTGGTGAATTTCTTGCTTCAGCTCCTTTCTGAGTTTCTCTTCCAAGTTCCGGACGTGCTCAGCCAGCTGTGTTTCCACAGATGAGACATGGGTGCGAAATGGGGCAGTGACAGTGTCCTCATAAATTCTTAGTTTGTTGACCAGCACTCCCACCTTGTCCGCTCCTTCCCTCCATTGCAGTGTTGCTAGGTAATGGGAGTATATCTCTGGTCCGAGCCGTGCGAATCTCAACCACATCTGTGACGTGCATTGGACATCATCTGAGTTCTTAGGGAATCTCTCATCTTCTGAGAAAATGATCTCCAGCACGGCCAATTCTCTCAGGCATCGGATACCTTGTTCCATTGTGCTCCATTTTCCTTGGTGCACCTGGAGGTCTTCTTTACAAAGGTATCTCTCCCTTACACTTGCCAGCAGTCGCCGCCAGAGGCTGAGAGTTTCTTGGGTTTTCCCGATCCCCTGGTCAATGACCACATCCTGGGTCAGGGATCCAAGTTGTCTGGCCTCACTTCCATCTAGCATGGTGTCATTGGCTGCAGCGTCCCAGATGCGAAGAAGCCAGGTCAGGATGGATTCATTTGTCTGGTGGGTGAACTCCCTCCGTAGGTCACGCAGCTCACCCAGGGATAAAGAGCGAGTGATGATCTCTGGCTCCATCTCTTCTGCTTGGTGCGAAGGTCCAGCCTCCTCCTCATCGGTCGCTGTGCGGACTGATTTGCTCCTGGTTTTCTTTTTCTGAAGGGGGGCAACTGCTACTGGCTTAGGCTGTTCTGGCTTGGTGATGGCTTGTGTGGAGACGCTGTCGTTTCTTTCAGTCTCTTTTTCCTCTATGACAGTTTGTTTAGATATGGTGCCTGTTGTTCTGCTGCTTTTCTTGTCCTCATGCTGAGGATACTGTGCAGCATCGAGCATTGTTCTGACTCTAAGCATGGTGTACACAGTGCAGGTCATAGAGAGAAAAGAAAACAGAACTGACAGCAAGATTATACCATCTTTGACATCCAAAGGGAACTCAATATTTTCAAAAACTGTTGTGTCAGGTCTGAAAGGCTGAAAGAAACCATTCTCTACTCTTTCCCCTAGGGGCTGGGTGTGATTGTTGAGGAGGCCCCAGATGTAACAGCCCACACTAGGACAAGCAAACAAAATTGAGTATATATTCTGAATGGTGTTCATTGCCTCGGAGGTTATCATGCAATAGACATAGTAAACTAATAAAGCAATTTTTATACAATACCCCGGCCTACACAGGAGCATTACCACAGGCAGGTAATTCCCTGTCTGTGGAAATATATATAGAGCAAGGTACAGGACACATGTAAGTATGTTGAGTATCATGGTGAATAGGTGGCTTCTAGAACACAAAATTGTAATTCTGACTTTCCTCAGGGCCTGGCCTCACGTTTGGGCGCCAAAAAATGTGGTAGTTTGAAAGCAAATCAGTGAGAGGCTCAAAGTCAGAACTACAATTTAATAGGAAAAATGTAGTAATACAAAAAAAGAAAAAAAAAGGAAACCACTGACAGAGTCAGAATACAACCTGACACCCTGTCGGTCAGGGTGTTGGTAGTAGTCCACTTAGAAGGTGGTTGCAGTCCTCTGGGAGTGATAGATGCGGTTCTGTTGAAGCAATGATCCTGTGAAAGGTGTAGTTCTCCTCTGAAGGTCCAGCGGTGGTGTAGAAGGGTCTGGTCTTCCTCAGGGAATCCCGTGGAAAAAGCTGCCTATGGTGCTTCAGATCTGAGTTTATATGCAGATCGGGATACATTGGCTCCTCCCCTTGGGCCGGACATCTCACAATGGGATGATGAGTCACTATCTGCACTATGTTTGGGGTGAGTGAAGTGCCCATCCGGCCCCAACGACTGGCCCATTAGCACACCATTCTGCAGCCATCAGGAACACTGCCACGCCCAGCCCCCAACATCCCATGAAGATGGTGATAGAATTCATACCATTGTAACCTAAGACAGGTGATAAGAAGCAACTGGAGCTAAATAAGAAAAATCACATCCTATGATCCTAGTAAAATTGCAAACACAAAAATTTGAATGATTTTTAGTATCCACTACTAAATTTTCTACAACTACTCGATCACAAGCAGTTCTCAAGCATGCACATCCATTGCCTATATACACAAGCGCTGTTTCAGGATTCTCTTTTGGATGAATTTCAAAATGACAAATATTCTGTTCTGTGTCTAAGCAAATGTCCTGAGCTCTAATTGCATTACTTTCACAGATGAACCCTAGTTGTTTCCGGACAATACAAGTTTCTAAATCAACAGTTTGCCATTTCTTATCAATTTGACGGGCCCACTGATTATGCTCAAAAGGATAGAGAAAAGTTCCACCCTGATTCAGCCCCAATGCAATGATAGGAAAAATTGAATGCACTGAAGCATTACGTATAGTTAGCATGAAGGCTGTGGCTGTGTTTGTAGCAGGATTATAGGTAAAATTCACTAAATTCCACCACGATTGGAATTCTCTTTCAAAATTAGTGGCACTGTCCCAAATTATTTTCCAAATTTCAGTAGGAAAAGTGCCTTCTTTGCCTCCTCTTATAATTGAGGCGGCAACTGACTGCATCCACAATTGAGCCTGGATGCAGCTAAGGGCTAAAGAAACGTTGTCTTGTGTAGCACCGAGTGCATCAATTACCAATTTGTGGCCATTCACATTCACCTTTTCCCAATCTGGTAATATGTTTGATAACAACCACTGGTGGGTTCCTAAGGCCAGTAATGACGACTGCAGTGGTCGTTGTAGTTTGGTTAAATCTGTAGTGGTGGAAGTCAATTTATTCATTAATACTTCTGAATCAATGCTATTCAGAATTCCCAATCCTGTTCCCACAGCACCGGTTATGTCGTTCTGCATTCTTTTCTTAATAGGGTTTCTCTTTCGTAACCAGGTTGTCCACCCTTCAAAAGAAGTTTGCAGGAAAGGTGAACAAGCCAGCTGAATTTCCGAGACATTGTTTTGCATGAGTAATTTGACTTGTTTAAGAGACCACACCGGGTTAAACAGTAATTGTTGTGGACCTGTTTTCCTGATTATATATGGTCCAATTTCAAAAATTTTAGGGCTTAACCTAACCGGTGGTGGGATGGTAGGTATTACTACATCAATGTCAAGTTTCCCCCAGTAGTTTGTATTGTTTTTACTACACGTCACTTTATGGGAAAAATGTACAGCAGTTAAGTTTAACCAACAATCCTGATTTTTGACTTCACAAAATCAAACACGACCATGAGGTCCAATACTATAACTGGGCACAGACTCAGCAAAAGATCCAGCAATTAATTTGCATCATATTAAAACATCATCACCTTGAGTTACCATAAAAGGAGGGAAAACATTATTTAGGTCCAACACAAGGGGGGTATCAACACCACTGTATGTAACTATTACATCCAGTATGGGCTTTGGCACGACCTTTATTCTGAATTTATGAACTAAGCTTTTCAAGCTTGACTGATCTGCCGAATTATTTTGCCAAACACGTTACATAAGTCGGTTTGGTTAAAGTAAAGTTGTGCCAGCAGTCAGTGGGCTCATCTGTACAGAGCTTTGTAATTTCAATATTGATGGTACTACGGTCTAAGGCGTGGTTACCGATATTCTTCTGACGGCAGCACAATATGTAGGGGGTTTGTTTGCTACATTTCCACTCTTTTGTGGGGCATAGTTTTGCTATAATGTTGGGGTGCAATTTACTGGTCACATCTGGTTCTAGAAAATTTCCAGAAACTGCAATGTTGGGAGCTTTTTCATAAAGGGACCCGTCCACTTTTCTGCATCCTACCTTTATTTGTTCACCAATTGTTCCATTCAGGACTCTAGCCCAATCCTTCCGGTCCCATTCCCATTCATCACGACCATATACCTTAGAATCGTGCAGTACTACCGTCAGGAGACTTGGGTGATGACCTTTGGGATATAGTCCTTGAGCACTAGTATGCTTGAGGGTAGCTTTGGACCACGGCCACTCAGCTGGGTATTGGCCATGATATTGTGGTAGGATGCAGAAAAGCAACACTAGCCTTATCATGGTTTATCTGGTTTTCATGTCCCTTGGAGTTCTCCTGTGAAAAGTAAACACAATAGAGTCTGCCACCAAGAAGCAGAAAAGGTTAAAATGATGGAGTTATCCAGCGTGTATTTATCCGATGCTCCTTCCCTAGGGCATCAGAGGCTATCCATGCATATTTGTTCAGAGGGGTTTTTAGCACTAGTGATACTTCACCTACAGTAGGGAGGTCCACTAAAACAGGTTGTCCAGGATAGTGCGCTGGATTTGTTGAATCATCTGGCCCCTGTAGTGAAAGAATTATGCTTGGAGCTGTCGGGCAAAAGGCAGTGATTTTGGGACACCCGTTTACTCCCCATCTGTCATTCACACCTTTCACAGCTTCCCATAGCTGAACATCCCTGTTTCTCTCCTGTGGTCTCAGGAATCTTTTCAAAAGACCGTTGGTCCTTTCTACAATCCCGTTAGCTTGAGGGTAGTAGGGGGTGTGAAAAGTCCATTTAATCCCTTCCCCTTTTGCCCAATCCTGTACAGCTCTGGCAGTGAAGTGAGACCCATTATCTGATTGGATTTCTTGTGGTTTTGGGAAAGTTCCAAACCATCCCTGCAAAGCTTTAACAGTGTTTTCCCCTGTAGCTCTTTTAAAAGCATCGGCTTGGACTAGCCCGGATACAATCTCTACTCCCACCCACACAGTGTTTACCTCCTGAACTCTTAAAGGGACCGATGTAATCTACCTGCCACCCGTCCCATAAGCCTTTACCCTTTCTTAAATGCAGAGGGTCATCTTCCAAAGGGTGTCTTTCTAGCCACTTGTGACACTGTTCGCAGGCTGATATGCATGTTTTACACATTTCTCTGGTAACGGGCCAGTCACGAGCAAGAGCTTCTTTGTAGAGATCCTTTGCACCTGTGTGATGTCTTTTTACATGCAGCCATCCCAATAAGTGCTGCCAGTCCTCTGTAATTTGATCCTTTTTCACAGTACTCAGTCTTGCTAACTCATCGGCTTTATTGTTCCACTCTCCTGCTGGGTTCCCGTCTATCTGGTGAGAGGCTACCCACCCCACGGCAAAATTTCCTTGTCTTGCAATATTCAAGATTTCTTGCCACTTCTCCTTTTGCCACACTGGAATTCTGTTGACCTCCCAGTCATTTTGTTGCCAGAAAGAAAGCCACTCAGTACATCCCTTAAACACAGCATAGGAATCAGTGTAAATACAGACGGGAGAAGTATTTTGTGCCTCACATTGGAAAACACTCCAAACAGCTATCAGCTCGCCAACCTGGGCACTGCCCTCCCCCTCTGTGATGATTTGTTCACCGGAGGAAGTGTGGAGGGCTACAGCCTTGTATTTCCACACCTTTCCCTCGCGCCTAGCGGACGAATCAGTGAACCAAGAATTAGCCGATTGCTCAGGGGAGAAAGGAGGGGCTACCTTAATAGCTGAGGCAGGTTTGTCTTGGCTGCTACTCAAGCTTTCTTGTATTGACAGATTTTTTTACAGCTCCTTCAGTTATTGAGAAAGTGTTACAATCATGTTCAATCTGAGCATGCCACTTTCCAACTGAGGCCCTCTGGGCCACCCCATCAGGTGGGGGGGGTCCTGGTAGAGACTGCTTTAATAACTTTGAAAGGGCCTCTTAAAACAATTGGTTGTTGTCGTGCAATTTTTTCCACTTCTATGAGAGCTAAGCTAACCACAAGCAATCCTTTTTCCCAGGTAGTGTATCTTTTTTCAGCATCTTTGAAGCCATGGAAATAAAAGCCAACAGGCCTCGTCGGACCCTCTGGGCCCCACTGCCAGATGTGTACTGACAACCCTGAGGAGGCAAATCCCCATTCCACTTGAAAAGGATCTGTAGGGTGAATAGGGCCTAAGGCTTGGTGTGCTGTTGCTTCAAAAATCAGCAATTGTAAGGCTTCTTCTTGAGAAGCATCCCATTCCCATTTTACCCCTTTTCTCAGCAAGTTATAAACAGGTCTGGCAATTATGGAAAAATCAGGGATGTGTTTTCTCCAAAACACCAATAACCCTAAAGCATGTTGGAGATCTTTCCTGGATTCAGGCATTTTAGTCTGATCTAAAAATGTTAGGGTATCAGGTGGGATGCATGTCATGCCCCCCTTCCACCAGATTCCTAAGAATTTAACTTCCTGAGAGGGTTTCTCCACCTTTTCTGAGGGAATCTGCAAATTAAGGCTTTCTAAGTGAGAGATTATTTTCTCCTGGGTATCTCCCACTTCCTCTGTTTCATCTCCTCCCACAAGGATATCATCAATGCATTGATAAACAGCTACATTGTCAGGTTTGGGTATTTTTTCTAACTCTTTGGCTAGAGCGTGATGAGCCAGGGTGGGGGAGTGCCTGTAGCCCTGGGGAAGCCTAGTTAAAGTGTACTGTTGTCCCTCCCAGGTGAAAGCAAAGTGGTCTGTGTCCTCTGGTTGTAAAGGTGTAATAAAAAACATGTCTTTGACATCTATGGTTGCCATGATGGAGTGTGCCTTTTCTTTAATCAGTGTTATCAGTTCAGCTAGATTTGGAACCGCAGCTGTAAGAGGATCTGTTTTAGCATTCAGTCTGTGGAAATCTATGGTTAGTCTCCACTTGCCATTAGGCTTTTTCACTGGCCACACAGGAGAATTGAAAGGAGAATGTGTGTTAATTATTACTCCTTGTTCCTGGAGCTCCTGTATAACCGGTTTGATACCTTCTTTGGCACTCAGGGGAAGAGGGTATTGTTTTACATTAGTTACTTTGCTAAATGGTAAGGAGGGTGCTGCTTGAAGCAGACTGATGTTGAAGCAGGGTGCACCAAAAGACCACAGAAAGCCTTCTGAGTCTTCCCACTGTCTCCCAGCAAGGGCATTCATCCCCACTAAGTTGGTTAGAATATCTCCGATCACCATATAGATAGAAAGTTGGTTTTCTTCCCCGGTAATGTGAGTTTGACTAAAGCCATGTTCATGGATTCTGTTGTTCCCAAAGAATTTAAAACACAATATCGGTTCTTTGTTGGAACAACTCCACACCTCCGGGCATCCTTTTTTGTTAGTGCAGAAATTTGTGCCCCGGTGTCAATCAAAAAGGTTACAGGTGCCCTTTTAGGGCCTGTAATGGCTGTGATCATGATGTCTCCTGTTTGATGGTTTCTAGTGAGCATTCTCAGATATATTCATGCTCCATTCCTTCGCTCACTGTTAAGAAATGGAGAAATTAGTTTCCCTGGTTCTGTTGGAAAAAGAGTTTTGGCTTGTTGCCTATGTTCCATGGGAGAGGCTTTGGCTTGCTGCCCAGGCTCTGAGGGAGAAGCTTTGGCTTGTAGCCAGGGCTCTGTGAGGGAGGGGGTGCACTAGGTGGAGCGAGTTTACGGTGGTGCCAGTTAGACACTATTTTAGTCAATTTGTTAAGGGGTAAACTGTTCATGATATCTCTAGGGATTCCCTTTTTGATACCTAGTGACCACCAGTGCTGACGGTTATTAAACTCTTTCTCACTGTCCTGATCTTCACTGTGAGGAGCCCCAATGTACCTAACACCCTTTGTTTTCTCTGATTTCTCTTCTAGGGTTTTTATGGGTCCACATTTTCTACTGTAATTAATCAGATCTTCTGCAGTCTCACTCCATGTATAAACTTTGCAATCACCGGTACGTGAACTCGAGTGTGAACCCGACAGCTGAGAGGGTGTGGTATATGGGGCATTCCCGGGATCAGTAGATCCAGTTTGGACTGTTGGGTTTTCCAAGGAATCTATCCAGCCTCTCTACGGGGCCCACAACCGCTATAGTTTTCTGTAAGACAATTGCTGTGGGTTTGAGTGATTCTGGGAGACCTCGAATTAAAGGGGTCAACATTTCAGGTTTTACAGGCAGTTCCATAGGGGATTCACATCCAGGAATTAACTTCCTTTCATGTATCATTTGCAGACAAGCGGCTTTGTGAACGCTTTCTAGGAGTTGGTCAGAAGTACTAACTATAGCTAAAGGGTCTCCCCTTTCTAGAGGATTGAGTCCCCCAGCCCAGTAAGCTGCATGTTGAGTCAGGGACCATGTGTTACCTTTGTCTCCTGTTGTTAAGAAAACTCCATGTCCCCAATATCCACTGGCCTCTTGTTCAGTTAATTGAATTTGGTCTCCGCCAGTGAGTGACACTCGGAAGACATATTCTGTTTCAGATTTGTGGGGAAGCCGCCTATATTCCTTTCTCAACTTAGCTAGTTCAGTAGCAGTAAATGGAATTTGTTTAGTGGTGATATGTGGATCATAATCTTCATCATTGAGATAATTGTATTCTGTCTTAATCAAAGGTCTTATACAAGGACAGCAGTTTTCCCCACAATTTTTTACTTGCTTTAATTCTTTCTGGGGGTAAAGTGATTCCTTTTCCTTTCTGTCTTGTGGTGAGTCAGTGTTCCTTGAATTCTTAAGGTGTTCCTCTCTCAAAGCAGTTCGCAGTAATTCTCATTCCTTTCCTCATCTAGTTGCTTCTGTAAAATTTCCACTAGGTTTTGGAGAAAGTCTATTATTGCTTTCTCTTCACTATGCTGCTTAAAGCAGTTATCTAGAGCTGCTGTAAGACATGCTCCTGAAACAGCAAATTATGGCTTTATCTTGGCCAAATTTTAATTTTGTTCCATATTGTAAAGAACATATTCTGTCAGTCACAGTCTCCAAATTAAACCAGTTCTGTAAAGCCCACTCTTCCCCTCCCGGAGAGGGTCTGGCATTGTGTTTTGCTAGTAAAGCATAAAATGTAGTTTTATCTTTTGCACTAGAGTTTGAAGTCATGTTGTGAAGGGACCAAAAACCACTATAGGGAGGTCAAACTTAATTACACTCTACAACACACAAAACTGGGCTGTGCCTCCCTTTGCTTCCCTAAAGTGGGTGAAGAGACCAACATCTGCCTGGGAGGTATGCCTTAGGTTACTAATAGTTGTCTCTTCGCTACACCAAGCAGACCAAAATTCATACACACACCTCAAAAACAACACTCCCTCTTTTTACATTAAACAACGCTCCCCCTTTTGCACTAAGGGATCCTGTCCGTCATGCCAATTCAATGTCACGATCCACTAACACAAGCGGGAGTCGTGGTTTGTTAACTGAATCTCAGAGTACAAAAGAAACAGGGACAATAATTTTTAGTTTCAATCAAAACCAAAAGCACTTTTATTGAGTGCCAACAACATGATTATGTGATAGAGGAGAGAGATATATAAAGAAACAAAGTATAGAGAGGAAAGAAGAGGTTATAGCTACCAATGGTGACGAAGTCCTCGTGGTCCGGTACCAATAGATCTGTCATCTTCTTTCCGTGGGGAGATCTCATAGTGGTGTTTTCAGAAAGTCCCTTTATAGTCTTTTTGAAAGCGGGAGGCAGCTGGCCAAGAGGTGCAAAAGCGAGGGGCAGCTGGCCAAGAGGTAGGGGAATAAGGCCCATTGTTTTGGGGTAATGGTACAGAGCAGGTGTACAGGACGGTTCCTTCAGTGCAGTCGTCTCAGCCTTTGGCAGCAAGAACGACGCAGTCTACCGTGGCCTGCACTACAAGTTTGGGCACCTGCCCTTGGCAGACATCCCACCTCGATCTGGCCCGGATTCCTTGTGCAAAAAGTCCTCTTTCCCCTCTGGGATTTTTGGGTTTTCAGTCTCTGTCCTCGTCGATGATCATGAGGCAGATGAGGGATCTCCATACTGTCTCTTACACATAGCTTATGAGAAAACTGTTAGAAACAGTAACTAGGAAGGCTACTTAAACCTGAACCAATTATGGAGACAGTTACACAAACATAAGACAGGTTGTGCAGATGTCTTCATAAAGATACAGGAAAGTCTGTAAAGCAACAGACTTTGTCAACTATCCTTAACTAAGAAGACTATGGTACCATAAACATGATAAGTAAAAGAATGTATATGCATGACTGTACATACGTAACCTGAACAGAACTTAATCTTTTTTATAACACACATAGTTATGCATAACTGCAGGTAACTTTCAAAGAACTTAGTCGTAACACTTAACCCTAACTGAACTTAATAAACCTAATAGCACTTGAAGTTTAAAAACATATTTACAGCAATTAATACATCAGGAGTGATCCAGAGCTGTTAATACATCAGGAGTGATGGCTTGGGAGAGGTTTGAAAACAGTGTTACGAGCTGCGAGCACACAGATCCATCTCTCCTTTGAGCAGGGATGCAGATTCGCTTTATCCTCTCCGGGATCACTGTGCTTCCATGTTCAGCTGTAGGTATAGAACTCAACACTCATTAAAAAAAAGTAAAAATAAGAAAAACAGTAAACACAGATTACAATCTGTCCTAGGTTGACTGTATGATGCTTGTATCCCCAATCGTCTGTCCTGCTTATGCCGGATATTAGGTTCTGTAGCTTTAAGTTAGGCCCAGAGAGACAGAGAGAGTGAAGAGAGTGAAGTGGGGGAGAGAAAACGCGCACAGTTTGTCTACAGGAGTTACACCTTACTCCCCCGGAAATTCCTTCGGAGACTGTGCTAGAAGCGGGGACAGAAAAAAGGAGAGATAAGCTCTCTGTGTGCTCTTGGAGTTTGCAGTGGAGTGCTCTCAGAGATCTCTCGGCTTTTGCGGGGAGAGACTTTGTTTCTTTTGCTGTTTTTTTCTTCTGGGACTGGCCAGCATCTTTGTGGTCCAAGACATCAGGACAATCCCACGGGGGCCCCCCGACTCTGCAGCCAGGCCTGGCCATCGGCCCCAGCCTCTGGAGGGACTGAGGCTGACACAGCCACACCCACAGAAGGACTCTCTGGATCTACCATGTCTTCAGAGAAAGGAGAGGTTTCAGTGTTTTATATCATTCAATTTTTTCCATTTTTATGAATATTCTGCTTGCTAAATAAATAGTTTTTTCCACTTTTTCTCTAAAGAAATCTTTTCCCGAACTAGTTTGGGGGAGGGGCGGCTGGAATTGGCTTTTTCTAGAGGAGACCCCCTTGGAGGTTTCCTCCTAACATTTACCCTAAACTAGGACAAATATTTTGGTGCCCAACGTGTGGCTCGAGAAAGTGGAAAAAACTTGTACTGATTGCATTTTGGTTGTGCTTACTCTCTATTGGGATAAAGCAGTCAGTAGCTATGTTGCTGGAGTTCATAGCGTCTCTCTGCGTGGGGGCAGCCATGTCTCTCTTGCCCCTAGGCTTGTTTGAGGCATTTATAGCTTACTGGTCCCTAGGTTTGTTTTCCTATCTACAGATAGCTCCAGTATTGTCCTTGGCACAGAGTTTTTACAGTAGAGGGGCACGGATTAAAGTTGCTATTTTGCTGGGCATGGTGATAATGATTTATAGAGAGGTAGCAAAGGTACTGGGGATTGTTCAAAATATGTATGGTTTGTTGTTTCTCCATCCTACCCTGCATCCTAGTTTCAGTAGCATGTTTTGGGGATTTGTTAGTAATTGCACCGTTTGTTAGAGGAGGAGCAGGGGGTGAGGCTTCCCAGCCTTTCCTTTCCTTCTTCTTTCAATCTGTTACATCATTTTTTGAGAATGTTCAGTTTCCCCTGGATGCCAAAGATATCACCTTTCTGATAGTTCAGCTGGTGGGTTTCCTCTATACGGTTTACAACTTTTCTAGAATCAGAGCTGATATGTCCAGAGGGACTGAGGGGACACCTGAATCAGTAATGGACCTAGTTGTGGAAAATCCTGAGTGGTGTGGGGAATGGGAGGATATGGGTGTCGCCCTGGGTTTTGCAGTGTTCTATCTTTTTACTTTGGTAGTAGAATTTCTCATGCATTTTCTATAAACATAGTCCTTGTTTTCTTAACCGGCCTAAATTGTTTTGAACTTCTAGATTGTTTTTCATTCCTTTCTCCTAAGGCGGAGAAAGATGATAGACTGTGTCATTATCCTGTGAAATTGTAGAGGTCGTAACCTTATTGACCAATCCACGATTGTCTTAAGAAAGATATAAAAATGAGAGAATAAAGAAAGGCAGGGTCCCCTTTTCTGGTCTTGCCTGGTGGTTCCTGAACTGCTGCTGAAATCTGCGTTTCTTTCGTGTCCGACAGTGCGACATATAGGCCAGATCTTGAAGGAATTCTCAGAACCCATAGCTTGGGACTTTCCACGTGACCAAATATAGAACCCGCATGAGGTGGCAAAATATCTGAAAGAGAAGAGTAATGAGGTTGAAGTGTTGTCTTTTGTATGTTGTCAGGGAGAAAGAAATAGAGGTGGGGGAGGAGGGGTGGTCTGAGGAGTTTGTTCTGGTTTTTGGTTTTTTTCCTTTTCCTCTTTGTCTTGGGTATATTAATAAACTTTCTTTATACTTTATGAAGTTTTGAGCCTGCTTTGCCTACTCCTAATCCTCATATCACAGCAAACATCAGGTAAATTTTAGTAAGTGCACTGGCATTTGGCCAGAACCTCTAATAGGCGAACTGGAACCACTACAAGTTCACACAGTGTTTTTCTCACACGAAGCTTTCACGCGATATTTTCTCTACTATAATTAGAGCACTAAGTATCAGAAGGCTACAATAACAGTTTCATCTGCCAAGTTTCTCCTCAGACACCCGGGAATTATTTACAGTCTTTGCATCCCTCTTTCTCACAGATGTCTTTCAGATGACCTTGTACAGAGGCCTATTTCTCATCTAATGATGCTGGATTGCTCACTTATGTCCACACAGATGGAGATAGTTATTCCCAACAGTTATCCCAACAGTCAAATATGCTAATTTACTAAACCTATAAAACTGTATTCACCCCTTTGGGGAGTGGGCTTCTGTTGATGTTTTCCATATCTGCCCCTGGAGCCCCTAATAAAGATCAAACTTTGTATTACCTCCTATATTAATCTTATCTCGAAAGTATGTGTTGCTTCATTTTTAGGTTGATAATGCATCACCTTCATAAGCTGCCAGCATTTCCTTTTCAGTTGGAGTATAGCTGGCCTCAGATCCACCGTATCTCTGAAAGGAATGAGAAGGAGGTGTATTTACAAACAAACTGTGGGCCTGCTGGTAGATAAAGCCAGATACCGATAGGTGAACGTAGTGGTTTTCAGTTCACCTATTCGAGGTTCTGGCCAAATGCCAGCACACTTACCAAAATTTACCTGATATTTGCTGTGAGATGAGGATTAGGAGTAGGCAAAGCAGGCTCAAACTTTATAGAATATAAAGAAAGTTTATTAATACACCTAAAACAAAGAAAAAAAACAAGAAAAATCAGAACAAACTCCTCAGACCACCCCTCCTTCCCCCACCTCTCCATTTCTTTCTCCCTGACACCACACAAAAAGACAACACTGCGACCTCCAGTCAGTTTAGCACCTCTGAGATTGTTCTTGTTTCAGTTCATTTAGGGAGAGAAGTTTCTTTTGTTAATACCATGGATTTTCTGAAAGAAAAATACAGTTTTTTATGGGTCTTCAGCCTCACCACCAGTTGCCGCCTGGAAGAAAGATCTGCTGGTGGATCCCCCTCCCACACCAGTAGCCTTCCCACAGCCACTATGGTGGGTTATGAACAGTCCACAGGGTACCTTTTTAAGGATGCACAGTTCAATTGCAGCAACAAAGAAAATCCCTTCTTCTGTGTCTAGCACCACAGGTTCTCCTGACAACACAGGTTCTCTGGCATTCCCCCTGGACCAGGGCTCTGGGTCACAGCCTCTCCTCTCTCTTGATTCAAGCTTCTCATCAGGCTGTACTTATTTCAACACCTACTTGTCTTTACCCAGGTGTTTCAGTTCACTGGCTGCAATTATAACCTCACATCCTCCCTTTGGACTATTTCTTCATATATTACAGGGAATTTATTAGCTCAGTCCCCAACCATGGTTCTCCAAAAGAATTTTCAGCTTCACTCTTGAAGCACTTCTCATACACCTCCCTCTAGGCATCGGTTCTGCATTCCTCACTGACTGTAAAGTCTCTGTTCTGCCTTTATGTAGATGTCCTCACTCATTCCTCTCTCTGTGCAAGGAAGGATGGGTGTCTGCAAGTTTAGTCCAGGCATTGAAAGAGGTAATCTCTCTCTCTCTCTCCAGCAGTGTGACGACCACATGCTCTCTGCCGGGCAGTTTGAAAAGGTCCGAGCTGGATGGCAGAAGCAGTCAGAGTCTCTGTGGCCTGGCTCTGCAAAGCTGGCTCACCCTGATAGGACCGGCCGGGCCCGGGGTGACAGGGCAGGGCCTGGCCCGAGCTGGATGGAGTCTGGCCCGGTCCTTGCCTGGCCCAGAGCAGGGGCCCGGGCCTGTCTCCTGTAGCTGACATGTCGGCTGAACTGTATCTCCCGAGTACCAGGCCGGTTCCTCCCCCATGTCCAGCTGCAGCTGCACAGCTGCTCTAAACCTCCCTTCCCCCCCGCCTCTCTCCTTTGGAAGGATGATGGGGGAATAGGGCCTTACCCGGGAGAGAAGCAGGGAGATGCTCCTCTCTATACAGCAGCAGGCCAAAAGAGGAAGAGGCTCAGAGGGTCTCTGCTTATATATGATTCTTTCCTCGAAGGCAGATCAACTTTTTAATTGGTTTACCTACGTATCAATCCTTAGAACTACCTGGTTATTGGCTCTCTCTCTCAGGAAGGAAGTTGTATCACTTCCTGCAGCATAGGTCACTTCCTAGATTTTGACCCCTCCTGACTAACCCAGGATAGTGAAAGAAGCAATGAGGGGAACCATAAATTCCAGAGGTATTCCACTAATTGACACAGACTGTTGCTCACCCAAGGCCGTGCTAAATTCCTGGACTTAGAGAAAAAGAACAGAGATACAAAGAAAAAGGGGGTCTGTATTAAGTGATTCAGGAAGTCTGTACCTCTCAAGTACCTCAGGCAATGGAGAAAGAGAGAGGGAAATTTGGGTGGGAAATTAGGATTAAAAGGAGGCTTCATCCTCTAACAGTTTGGGACACCCCATGGGAAATGCCCCATGGCCTCTCCCTTTATTCAAATAAAGTTACAGGACTCCTCTGTCTCCTTTTTGGATACAAACCTCTGACATCATGGATTAATTTTTCTGATATCCCCAACCGCAAAACAATAGGGGTCAACGTCAAGTCTCCCCTGGTGCATTCTGCCAGAGGCTCCAGGTAGGGCCATTCTCCCTAGCTGCAGTATAATGCACATTTTTTACATCTTGCCATTTGGACTGGCCCAAGGGCTACAGCATGAACTATCTGCTGCTTGATTTGTTCAAAGGCTTGTCCTGGCTCAGGGCCCTATTGGAAATCTTTCTTCTGGGTCATCATGCCTATATAACATAGATTACAGTTACAAGGTGCTTATTTAGCATGAGTTATAAGATATCTATGTAACCTAATATCAATATAAACTAAATCATGACTTCTTATCAATATAACCTGAAGCATAACTTTTATACATATATAGACATACACATATATGTAACCTGATATGAATAACTTTTTTTATGCAATGTAATGGCTAGTATATGGTTAACTAGTTGCTTAAATGCTGAATAGACAAAAGAAGAAAGAAAGAAAAAAAACTCACTAGGTGTATGGTTTCAGAGATAGATAAGTGTACTACTAATGAGAAATTGGCAAGAGCAAGCCAATTAGCCACAAAATAGAGAATTTAGACCGGTTAAGACCAGTTAGACCAAGGAACACTGTAACTACGCATGCTCCAAAGACAAAGTTGAAAACTTCAAGTGCAAAGAAGACTTTAGAAGCCTTCATCAAAGACCCCCGAATTGGGGAAGCGCAAGCGCAGTACAAAAAGTTATCTAATAACCATGAGATCATGCTATGTAAATTATTTCCAGCATGTATGCAGTGATGCTGTAATGACATAGGCAACATTAAGCATAATTTACTGTATAAATATACCACAACACTTGACAAAGGTGGGTGAGTTAGGAGGAGTAATCCCCCTCACCACCAGCGCTGCAATAAACAAATACCTGCTCTATAGACATCGGTTTATGGGGATTTATTTCCAGCCTGTCTTTCGGGCATCAGTACAATAAATGTTTATAATAATATTGTTTTAATATGCTCTGGTCAGATCTGTTGTTATCTCAACCCTTCAAGCCCCACACTGGGCACCAAAAAGGACTGTCGTGGTTTAAGCCCAATTGGCAACTAAACACCACACAGCTGCTTGCTAATTCTCCCCCACCTCTTCCCCACCCTGGTGGAATGGGGAGAACTAAAACTTCTAGGCTGAGATAAGAACAGTTTAATAATTGAAACAAAACAATATATTATAATAAATTATTTTTAAGAGAGATAAAACCCAAGAAAAACAAGTGATGCACAATACAGTTGCTCACCACTTGCTGACTGATGCCAAAAGCTGTCCCCAAGACATGATTGGACTCCCTTCTTAGTAACCTCTCCCAGTTTATATACTGCACATGATTTCTATCATGTGGAATATCCCTTTGGTCAGTTCAGGTCAGCTGTCCCAGTTATGCTCCCTCCTGGTTTCTTTTGTGCAGCTCCTCACTGGCAGAGCATGAGACACTGAAAAGCCCTTGACTCAGGGTAAGCACTGCTCAGAAGCAACCAAAACATCAGTGTGTTATCAGCATTATTCTCATACTGAATCCCTAACACAGCACTGTACCAGCTACTGAGAAGAAAATGAACTCTTATCCCAGGAGAAACCAGGACACCTGTGTTTCAAACTGTGTACAGTTTAGGTCATCGATAGCTAGTCTGCACCCACAGCTCCAGTGTGTATGGAGAGCTTCCCTCCGTGTCTACTCTGAAAGACCATGGGCTTTGCAGAACTCCCCAGGGCACAAAAGGGCTGACACCAAGCCAAAGCCCAGTTGTGATGGCAAATGGGAGGGCAGAAGTTGGGGACAGGGTAAACTTCCTAGTCAGACCATGGGAAGAGAATGCTGCAATTCTTAATGCTGCGACACTCCCTTTCTTTCAGGCCTTTTCCTTTGTACCTGGTTTTGTGTCTGTGTGAATTGACACAGGCAGGCAGCTGGAATAACCACAAAAACATGGCTGAAATGCAGAGTAAATTTATCTTGTTACCTCGCTATCCGGAGGATCCTGAAGCAACACCTGGGCAGAGACACACAAGTGGGAACACAGCACCTTCAGGTTCAGTCCATGTGGTGGGCCTGTTGTTTGCACCCATTTATCAAGGGCCCGCACACACATAGTTTACCACCATGCTGTGATTTCTGTGCTTTTTATAGTCTCTGAGCTTTGTTTTTCTATCTCCCAAAACAGGGAGCTCAAGCATGTCCGTGAGAGGGCCTCCAAGTCTCTTCAAAGACCTACATTATCTCTACACAGAGATTCTACTTCTCAAAACACATGGAGGATAAACAGCAGTAGGCATAATATATGGGGGTTCCCACAGTGTTATCCTCCAGGCCTTGGCATTCCCA
Source organism: Eopsaltria australis (assembly GCA_034509425.1). Lineage (NCBI taxonomy): Eukaryota > Metazoa > Chordata > Aves > Passeriformes > Petroicidae > Eopsaltria > Eopsaltria australis. The sequence continues at coordinate 107,202 of JAVTVJ010001103.1, read as the reverse complement.
GCTACAAGGTCCCTTGAGCAAATCTACCATCCTCCTCACCATTCTTCTGCTTTTAAACCTTTCCTCCCAAGAGTGTCTGAAGCAGACGACCTTTCCACACAGTGAGTCTCTTGCCAGAAGCATACAGGATTACTTTGGGACTACAAGCCAGGACCCTTTGAGCGAACCCAGTCAGTCTCCCCAACCCCAGCTCCTGAAGTCTCCATACACCAGGGTTGGCATGAGGCCTTTAAGGCCTTCCAGACTCAGAATTACTATTGGATAAAGCTGGATTCCCAAAGGAGTGAAACAGACTAGATCTCCTTTTCTAATAGAGCTGAGGCTTTATTTTAAGTCTTACTGTGTCCTTTTTCAAGAGTGAACATTTGCAGTCGTGGCCTTGAAGCTACCTAGAGCTGCTGTGAGCCTGTGGCCTATGCCCTGGGTTTGTGGGAGATCAAGGGCAGGGATGTCCTTATTCCTTTGAAATTGGCATTGACTGTGCTGCTGTATACAGTGGGGCCAGCTCTGTGCTCCCTGCTCCAGGGAGCTGGTGTCAGAGCCAGATCATCTCATAATGCAAAGGGTTTGTCAAATTGCCTGTCCTACCTGTGCTTTGTATACTGGTGCTTTACACAATCACTGTAGTTTGGAGCCCAGAGATGTGGTTTTGCCTGACACGCACAGTTCTAGGTCTGACTTCTATCACCTTGCACTAGCCAGGGAAGGTGGCAGTGTTAAGACCTGTGCCTGTGTGTCCCCTCTATCCTGGGGGGAAGGGGGGGGGGGGGGGAGGAGTCTGTCCTAACCAATCTGCATGGCTTTGGGCCCCTGTGTGACAGTGAGCAAGGGTGAAGGGGCACCTGCTCCCACCTGGTGTTTCGTGCAGCTAATTTTCTTTGGGGAAGGTCCCAAAACCACATTAGCCAAGCTTTTAGCAAGCCTTCTCTCCTACATGAAGGAAGAAATGGTTGGGAACTGCAGAGCAAAGGGTGAGTTGAGGGAGAGGAAACAGGACATGACAGAGAAGTGTGAAGTAGGAGCTACTGTGGCCTCCTCTGAATGCTGAAGGGGCCTTAAGTGGACTTTGCCCTGCAAATTCCTTCAGAAAGAAATATCGTGGACAGTGAGGGATGAACAGAGGGGATTGAAAACCTAGATGTTGGGGGACAACGCTGTCCTGGTTCTGGACAGGACAAGGTTAACTTTTGCAGTAGTCGGGAAGGAGGTTATTCTATACCACCTCACATCATTGCCGGGGGGGAAAGGGACTCTTGCTTCCAAGGAGAAGGGGCTCCTCCAGGTTGAGAAAACGTGGCAGACTGAATGGTCTGGCATTTGTTTATTGTTGGGGGCTTTCCATGTAAATTGTTTATTTTCTTATACCTTTTGTTATTAATATTGTTGCTGCTGCTGTTCAGTTTTCTTATTTTATTGCTGTTTCCAGTAAATTTTTCTTATCTCAACCCATGATTTTCACCTTTTGTGCCTCCAAGTCTCAACTCCATCCCGACACAGTGGGAAGCGGGAGGGGAAGAAGGAGGGAGAGAGAGCAGCGTGTGGTTTGGGAGAGTCTAGGTGGGGGCACTAAATTGGGGAGTACCATTCCTAAACCACGACAAACACCTTGATGGGAGAGGTTTAATTCAGCATGGACAGACTCCTCTGGGCTGGGAGAGCCCCACGGCTGCTCTTCTTCAGTCCCACCTTATTGCTTGGGCTTTAAAAAAAGGAGGGCAGAAGAGAGGAGGCAGGGATTAAGTACTAGTCGACTCCTTGGAAGAGAGCACCAGGTAATTAAATTATTCACAAGCACCTAGGAGAAAAAAGGGAGTGTCTGCCAGCACTGGATGCTTGAGAACAAGCATCGTATGTCTGATTCCTCCAGATATGAGCAGGGCTGGGGCTGTAGATGCAATGCCACTTGGCTGCAGCAATGTTTCTAGCCCTAAGGAAATGACACTCAGGTGAAGATGTGAGTGCCCAAACAGGCCGAGAAGTGGTTGTGGAGGGGTGGCTGGTGATGGAAGAGCTGTGGGATGGCTGTTTCAGGTGGTTCAAGGGGAACTAGAGCTTCAAACCCCTGGTGGAATAGGGTCTGCGCTGGGACGAGCAGCTAGGAACATGAGTCCTGCAGTGGGGCCTGGTGGGACAGTCCAGTCCTGCCTAAAAAATCAGTCAGGGAAAAGAAAAACCTGAAAAAAAAACAAACCGAGGAAAGGAGTCCTGCAGGTACCTTTGGGTGGAGAGGAAGGGCTGGATCCCTACACACACCTTTTCACTCGGGGGGAAATCAAGCCTCTGAGGCATGTCCCCCCAAAAGCCTCGCCGAGGCCGCAGAGAGACCACCTTCTACGGGTCCAAACCTGCCTCACTGCCCGAGCCTACGCGCGCGGTCCAGTCAGCTGAGCCCGGGCGCGCAAAGCGCACTCGATCTGCTCCCCCGAGCACTCGCCTCCCGCCCCTCCTGCTGGGCTGCAATCCTTCCCACACGTTTCCCTTTCCTCGGGTGCTAGCCAATCGCTAGGCGAGGGTAGCTCGGATGGATGTCGTGGTGGGACTTTCCGCCTGGATTTTCGCGTTGGTGGATTTTTGCCATTGGCTGCTCGACCCGTATTGCCCTGTAGAACAGCCACAGCAAGGAGGGCGCTGCAATTGGCTGACGGATGTTGCTATTAGCTCGTGATGATTGGGAGAGGAGCGGAGTGGAGGAGGGAGAGTGCGCGTTCTTTTTTATCCTCGTCCCCTCGCTTCCCACCTTTCCGATTGGCTGAGATGGTGGCCGGACGAAATTTCCGATTGGTCAACGCACGCTGTTGTTAGGCGGGTGAGGCAGCGCGAGGCGGAGTTTCCTCTTCCGATGAGTCGGTTCTGAGATTCAGTCAGCGCGAAGTGTCTTGACGTACTATCGCTTCTGCGAGTCTGTCCGAGACCTACCGTCACCCGTCCTGAGGAGCTGCTGCCGGCCGCCTCGCCTGCTTTTCCTCTCAGCGCCATGGCCTCAGGATCCGAGTAAGTGTGGGCCGTCCGCCGGCAGGCCGTGGCCTAGGCCCGGCTGCGGTGGCGCTGGGCCCGGCTCGGCCTAGCTCTCCTTACCTCGCCTTCGCGCGGCGCTACCCAGGCTAGGCCTGACGGCGGGCCCAATCCTCCTCCCGATCCCGCTGTGTCATTCAGGTTCTGAGGAAGTGGGGGTGGGGCCGGGAGGGGGATGGGCTGCTCTTCGTGTTTGCCCAGCCGGGAGCTTTTCCGCAGCGGGGCCCTGGGTGCCGCCGCCCCTCGCCTGCCGGGCCTTCTCGGGAAGTGTTGAGTAATGGGAGGCGAGGCCTGGCCGGGGCCGTCTCGCCTGGGCTAGGTCTCAGCCAGGGAAGGCTTTGTTTTCAAGAGCCCGGAGCGCTGGGGTGAGCGGCTAGCCGGGACATGAGGGGGAAGAGGCGTGTCCTGGTCTCCTCCGCGCAGGTCCGCAGCGGCCCTCGGATCGGGGCTGGAAGAGACTTGGCGTTAGAAGAGGAAGATATGTTGTACCGGACTGGCTCCTGTGGCAGCTGAGGCAATCAGCTATATTTTTGTCTACAGTGTCTTGCTTCACTGTCTTCAGTTTCAGGCTAAGGGTCATATTTTGTGCTCCTCAAAAGTCAGTTGAGTAATGCTGGCCTCTCTGTTCCCAGCCGACGTGTGCAAGTCACTTCACAGTCCCTTGAGAGGAGTAAAAATAAAACCTAAAGATAATTTCCAAATCCAAGATTATTTCAAGTGACTTGTTGGCTTCGCCAGAGGTTCTTTCAGTCTCTCTTACTAAGTCAGTTCCAGCAAGGTGTGCCAAGAATTTAATGTCTGTGGTAGAGCTTGTGATGGAAGCGATGGTCTCAAAGGTGTATTTTGAGTCTGAGGTGAGCAGTGTTTTTAAAAAGAAACTTATGTTTTTGCAAAGTTGTTCTCACCACACAGGAATAAAAAAAAGTTCCTGTACAACTGGAAAACAATTACTTCTTAGTTACAATTTTTGGGTCAATGCTGTTGGCAGCCATCTTACTGAATTGAGCTTTAGCACAGAGTATAGCATTGCAAGACCTAATAGAGTGCTTCTGAAGAGATTCTTGGATTTGTGTGCATACCTGTCTGAAACAGTATTTGAGAATTTGGCATCTTGAGCATGGGTATGAACTTGCTGCTTGATTATCATGTGGTGTTTCAGTAAGTGGCTGAAATCATCAGATATTCCACTCACTTGCTTCAAGGTTTTGTGTTGTTTTTAAATGCTTACCCAAAGAAAATAGTTCAGACTGTAGTTAGGATGTTCAGGGTGGTGAAAAAACACTGACAGATTTTATCTAGGAAGTGAATTCATTGAGGGTATTGATAAAAAGGTACACCAGCATACAGGAGGCATGACTGTTTTCACTTTTACTAAAGCTGGAATAATTTTGAGTCAGTGACTTTTCACTGTATATTTAACATAGATATGCAGGAACAAATTAGTTCCCTACTTTATGTGGAGCTTTAAGGTTAGTAGTTGTTTTCAGAAGAATCAGTAATTACTTTCTGAACTTAATCTTCATACTGTCTACCACAATGCATAGCCTCTGGGCATTATCACATGCTGAAAAAGGAGAGCTCTGACACAGAAAAGTGATGAAGTGATGTCATTGTAGAATCACAGAATGGTTTGGGTTGGCAGGTACCTTAACTATCATGTAGTTCCAACCCCTCTGCCATGGGCGGGGACACCTTTTGCTAGACCAGGTTGTTCAGTGCCCCATCAAGCCTGATCTTGAACACTTCCAGGGCCAAAGGCTGGAACTAGATGATCTTTGAGATCCCTTCCGACCCAAACCATTCTATGATTTTATGAACCCCCAGGAGAGATGCAATGATAGCAAGTGGTGATAATAATATTCTAAATTGCTATTGGAAGATGGGTAGTGCTTGTCTGTCAAAGTCTTTACTCTTGTCTGTAAGAGAAATAACATCACTTTCCTGTGTACCTGTCATAATTTCTTAACACCTTTGTTTCTTTGTCAGCAGAACTGTTAGGTCAGATAACTGAAGCTGACCCCATGCATTTAGATGCTTACATGCTGTGTTTCTTGGAGAGCCCTATTCCATTCTTAATGCCTCTGAGCTTTTCAATTGCTTTAAGTGCAACAATGTACTGACAACATTGATCCAGTTTTTGCTTCTTACTTAGGAAACTGCAGATTCAGTTCTTCAGTACTAAAACTTTTTTTCTCATATTCAGCAGAACTAAGTGGACATCATGCTGTGCTCTTCAGCACTACTGTGTGTTGGAAGGTATCTGAACTTTTTTCCAGATATATATAATACAACTTTTGATTTATTGGAAGTTTTGGTCCAAAAGCTTCTACTTGCTACCCAGTTCCTCCTCCATTTATTTTTATCTTGTATCCTAGACCATTTTTTAGGCTGCACAGCAATTTCTGCATCCTGAGGGACAGCTGCTCAGTTTCAGTGATGATTTATATAGCCGAAGTTTGGCATTGGTTTCTTATTGAAAGGCCTTTGGATCCACACTTCATGTGCAGAAGGATATGATTTGCATTTACACTTTGAATAGGCTAAATTGTTTTTCTGGTGTCCCTTAGCTCAAGTTTTAAAATATACATGCTAAATTAATTTCCTGCGTCCAGGAATGTTGAGGCAAGGTCCTTACAAGTAGGTGGTTGTTTTTATCCACTGTTTTAACCACAAGATCCTGTTTGGCCTGCTGATGTATTGGTTTCAGTTTTCTTGTTGCACTCTTAGTTTTCCTGGAAATACCAGACCTTTTAGGACTTTACCAGGACCATGTTTTAGGTTTAAGGTGGAATTAATTCATGAGCTCCTCCCTGGATGTATCCAATAGCCTTTCTTGTATCTCCTTTGGGTTTAGAAAATGAATCTGTAACATCTCACATGGTCATTGAAAGGGATGGATGTTGATTTCTCACCTCTTGCGTTCTTTAAGGAAGAGAGGGAAAAGGGGGCTTTTAAAAATGCAGTGAACATGTCAAGTGATGCACTGCTGATACAGTCTGTGTTTATGCTGTGTAGCTGCTTGCTCTGCCACTTCCACTTGAGGTTTGATTTCTTCTGGTTATTTTGTCCCTAAAACAGCAAAATGGAGCCAAAGTGTACATCCAGCACCATTGTCCACAAAGCTTCTTACTCTTTGCTGGTGCTTGCTGCTTGCTTAGGACAAAGGAAGGCTTTTTTTTTTTTTTTTTTTTTTTTTTTTTTTTTTTGGTGAGAATCAAACCAAACTGTGCTAAGTTTCTGTTTCAGCCTTAGTCACTGGCACATCTGGACTGCTCTGAGAAAGTAGTGAGATGCCCACCAAGGAAAGTTACAGTAGTCTGCTATTGTGGCTGGCTAATGTACAACTTCTAAGAGCTCCTTAGGAATCAGTTGGTTCAAGTTCATATTTCTTTTGTAAAGTGAATTATTTGCTATATTAGATTTTGAAGTAAATCAATTAATCTGCCTTTCTTCCATTTCCTTGTTGTTTGGTGTGCTCCATTTTGTCAAGGCAAACAAATTATCTGTCACATCTCTTCTGGCATAGTAGGCTAGAGCTACAGTGAGTCCTGTGAAGGTATTATGGAAAGGTGCTTATATCTTAAAAAAAAAAAAGTAAACCCCATTTTTCATGAGCACTTGAATATTTCTACTGGCTTGCTAGGCTTAACTAATAGGGTTTGACAGGCTAAACTTACAACTCTTCCTGTCAGGGGAGCTACAGCATTGTCCTTTAATTCCCCTATTTATCTGGGATTTGACACTAAATAGACTTGAACTTTTGTTTCTGTGGCAGCAGTTATATGTGTTTTCAGATGAGTCTGACTAATTCTTTTAGGCAAAGCATCTTAGAGTCAGCAGCATCTCATTGACCACTTCTTTTTATAGATAGCTTCATAGCTTGTATCCATTTGAGTAGTAAATTGACTGATGCCAGACCCCCTTCCCAAACCCAGATTGGCTCCTCTTCCAAGTACCTCCCCCCAGTTTATATACTGGGCATGACATTCTATGGTGTGGAATATCCCTTTGGCCAGTTCAGATCAACTGTCCCAGTTATGCTCCCTCCTGGTTTCTTTTGTGCAGCTCCTCACTGGCAGAGCCTGAGACACTGAAAAGCCCTTGACTCAGGGTAAGCACTGCTCAGAAGCAACCAAAACATCAGTGTTATCAGCATTATTCTCATACTGAATCCAAAACACAGCACTGTACCAGCTACTGAGAAGAAAATGAACTCTTATCCCAGATGACACCAGGACACTTGCAAACAAGTATAGTTTCTAAAAGACAAGACAACAAAGAAACCTGTAGAAAATGAAGAACAAAATGGGGGTGGGTGTGAAAGGGGGAGCAATATCACTTGGACTCATTAACTTCTGTTTTCTCTCCCAGCTCTAAAGCTGATGACTTATCGACTGCTATTCTGAAGCAGAAGAACAGGCCTAATCGGTTAATTGTTGATGAAGCCATCAATGAAGACAACAGTGTTGTGTCACTGTCCCAGGTGTGTCACCTATAAAAGCAAAGCATTTCATCTGGCAATTTGCAAGCTTTTGCTGTCTTTTAACTTGAAATGTAATTTTGCAACATGAATCTAAGTATTTGTATCAGAAGCTGCAGCAGTTACAAGTGAGGGAGGCGGGTTAAATAAATTGTTAAATATAATTGTTATTAATAAATGATAAAATGCATTCTGATTCTAACTTTTAGGATTCACTTGAGCTCATGCCCTTAGTCTGGCTTTAGGATTAAATCTTGACTAGTGTAGTGAAAACCCCTGTCTTTGTAGATCTAGTATATTGCTTCTAAGATGTAATTCTTTGAAGTCAAGTAAGTCTCCTTCAAATGCTTGAATTCATAGAATCATTAAGGTTGGAAAAGACCTCCAAGATCATTGAGTCCAACCTTTGACAAAACACCACCATGTCAACCAAACCATAGCACTAAGTGCCATGTCCAGTTGTTTCTTAAACACTTCCAGAGATGGTGACTCCACCACTTCCCTGAGCAGTCTGTTCCAATGCTTAACAACCCTTTCCATGAAGAAATTCTTCCTGATGTCCAACTTGAACCTCCCCTGGCACAGCTCGAGGCTATTTCCTCTTACCCTGTCACTGGTTGCCTGGGAAAAGAGGCCAACCCCCACCTTGCTACAACCTCCTTTCAGGGAGTTGTAGAGAGTGATAAGGTCTCCTCTGAGCCTCCTTTTCTCCAGGTTAAACAACCCCAGCTCCCTCAGCCACTCCTCATATCACTGACTCTCTAGACCCTTCACCAGCCTTGTTGCCCTTCTCTGGACATGCTCCAGCATCTCAATGTCCTTCTTGTGGGGGGCCCAAAACTGGACACAGTATGAGAGGTGTGGCCTCACCAGTGCCAAGTACAGGAGGACAATCACTGCCCTGGTCCTGCTGGCCACACTATTTCTGACACAAGCCAGGATGCCACTGGCTTTCTTGGCCACCTGGTCACACACTGGCTCATGTTCAGCTGCTGTCAACCAGCACCCCCATGTCCTTTTCCACTGGTCCACTTTCCAGCCACTATCCCCCAAGCCTGTAGCACTGCAGAGGGTTGTTGTGACCCAAGTGCAGGACCCAGCACTTCACCTTATTTAACCTCTTACTGTTGGCCTTGGCCCATCAATCCAGCCTGTCCAGATCCCTCTGCAGAGCCTTCCTACCCTCCAACAGATCAACACTCCCACCCAAGTTAGTATCTTCTGAGAACTTACTGAGAGTGTAGTTGTTCTCCCCATCCAGATTATCAATAAAGATATTAAACAGGACTGGGCCCAACACTGATCCCTGGGGGACACCACTAGTGACTGGCTGCCAAATGCATACAACACCATTCATCCCCACTCTCTGGGCCATGCCATCCAGCCACTTCTTAACCCAGCAAAGAATGCTCCTGTCCAAGTTGTGGGCTGCAGCATTCTGCAGGAGAATGCCATGGGAGATAGTGTTAAAGACTTTACTGAAGTCCAGGTAGACAACATCCACAACCTTTCCCTCATCCACTAGGCAGGTCACCTGGTCAGAAAAGATCAGGTTGGTCAGGCAGGACCTGCCCCTCCTCAATCCATGCTGGCTGGGCCTGATCCCCTGGTTGTCCTGTGTCTGCTGTGTGATCGCACTTGAGATGATCTGTTCCATAATCTTGCTGGGCACCGAGGTCAGGCTGACAGGCCTGTAGTTCCCCAGATCCTCCTTCCAACCCTTCTTGCAGATGGGTATCCCCTTGGCCAACCTCCAGTCCTTTGGGACTTCCCCTGTTAACCAGGACTGCTGATAAATGATGGAGAGTAGCTTGGTGGGCTCTTCTACCAGCTCCATCGGTATGTTCAGGTGAATCTCATGTGGCTCCATAGACCTGTGAGGGTGTAAGGGGCTCAGCAGGTCACTAACTGCTTCCTTCAATTGTTTTGTCAAAAGTTTGTTCTAATGTTGTTATTGGTTACAGGCAAAAATGGATGAACTGCAGCTGTTCAGAGGAGACACTGTCCTGCTAAAAGGAAAGAAAAGGAGAGAAGCAGTCTGCATTGTTCTGTCAGATGATACCTGCTCAGATGAGAAGATTCGCATGAATAGGGTTGTTCGAAACAACTTGAGAGTGCGCCTGGGTGACGTCATCAGGTGAGGACTAGTTTGTTAACTGTTGTGTATCCCTGGGTTGCCTAAACAATTTGTGCCCTGGCTTTGAATTGTTTTGGTCCGTAGCAGAGACAGGGTCCTGCAGGAAGTATTCTTGCATCTTCCAGAGGAGGTCACAAAAATGTTTTCAAGTGTGTGTCTTACATCAGGGATCTCAGTTTACTTTTGCATGTGTTTCTGGCTATATGCATATTCAGATTAATACTAAAAAATTCTTGAAGACTCTTCTGGACCTTCACAAGCCCTGGTCCTGTCATTAAATTAAGTAGTTGAATTGCCCCACTGTTGTCATAGTATTCTTACCAAATTTACATTGTCAAATGAATTCACAAGTTTTTTCCATCTAAATTTTTAATGTTTGCAAGATAACTGAAAACTAGTAAGCAACATTGTAATTGATCTTATAGTATGGTTAGCTCAAGCACTGAGCTGCCCTATAACAAACAGAAGTTAAAACTTGAAGCAGTCAAATATCAAGATGAAAAATCCCTGAAGGTTGTTTATATTTCAATTTTTGTCATAAAATAATTTTAAAATTAGGAGTGCCTGAAGTGTTGCAGGAATTGTGTACAACACTTGCAGAAGGCAGTGGGAAAGCATTGAAGGATACATTTTGGCTTACAGGAGGCAGGTTCCATTCTATGATGGGAGTGGAAGGAAAAAATATGTCAGCATTTCTTAAACATAAAAATGCTAATTTGCAGGTTTAGATATGTGAGAGCTGACAGTTCTTTCTCCTAAGCATTTTTCTAATCTGGAATATTGTACGTGTTCTGGGAAAATTGGAGCCTGGTTTCTGACATGACTTCCTGGGGTGATATCTGAAATAATCTTTAAATACAAAATGTGTTTCATATGAACTGTAGAGGAGAGGAACAAGTCTGTTCCACTGTAGTGGTTTGAGTTTGCCAATTTGAGTCTCTGGCCAAATGCCAGCACACTTACAAAAATTTACCCAATTTTGCTGTGAGATAAGGATTAGGAGGAGGTGAAGCAGGCTCAGACTTTGAAGAATATAAAGAAAGTTTATTAACAGACGTAAAAGAGGAAAAAAAACCAGAACAAAACCTTCAGAACACCTTTCCTCCCCCCACCTCTACGTTTCTTTCCCACTGACAACATTAAAAACAACATTTCGAACTTTCAGTCAGTTTACCACCTCTAAAATACTCTTTTCTCAGTTCACTTAGGGAGGGAAGTTTTCTCTTGCTATACTATGGTGTTTTCTTCACAAGAAATACAGTTCTCTCGTGGCTCTAGCCTCACAACAAGCAGCTGCCCAGGAGGAAAAATCTGCTTGCACTGTGAAAAGTCCCTCTCGTGTTTAGATAGCCTTCCCAGTTATCTTTCAGTGGGCCACTGACTAATGGGGTACACTTTTAAGGATGAGCTGTTCTACTGTAGCAGTAAGGAAATTTCTTCTTCTATTGCTGGCAGCATAAGTCTTCTTCCATTCCTGGGGCAAAGGAATTGGATTACAGCTTCTTCTCTGTCTTTGTTCAAGCTTCTCATCAGGCTGCAATTACTTCAGTATCTACTTATTTCTATACAAGTACCTTGGTTTACTGGCTGCAGATAGAACATTTTCATCTCCCCATTACATCTTAATTGGGTTACAGGGAATTTTAGCTTAGTCTATCACCATGGCTTCACAAGAGAAGTTTCAGCCTCAAATCTGGGCCTCTTCTCATTCTCCTCCCTCTGGGCGTTGGCTCTGCTTCTTTCACTGACTTCAGAGTTTCTATGTTGTGTTTTTTAGGTGTCTTCACTCTTTTCTCTCCCCTCAGGAAAGGACTGATCTTCTGTAGGTTTCATCTGTACACTGAAAGGGTTAATCTCTCTCTTGGGCCTCTGCGGTGGTCACGTGGTCTCTGCCGGCAGACAGGCGCAAGGTTTGAGTGTAGAATTTCATCGTCCGCGCTGGGGGGAGGGGGCGAGCTTGTCTGTGCTGCTACAGGATGACTCGGGCAGAGCGGGGCCCGGCCCCTGCCCGGCCCGGAGCAGGGACCCGGCCCTGCCCACAGTGGTTGGAGTTTCGGCTGAGCTGTGTCTGAACCTGAGGAGGGCTCAGCCCGAGTCCTCCTCCAAACCGAGCTGCACTGCTGCTCCAGACCCCCCTTCCCCCCTCTCTGAGGTGGGACGGAGGGGAAGGGGCCCAGTCTTACCTGAGAAAGAGCAGGGGAACAGCTTTCTCTGGCAAAAGTAGGAAGGCAAGAGAGCTTTTCCCAGGTGTCCCCTTTATATATGATTTTTTTCTTAAGGCGGTCCAACTTATAATTGGTTTGCATACCTATCAATACTCAACACTAGCTGTTTATTGGTTTTGTCACCCACGAAGGAAGTTGTAATACTTCCTGAGGGACAGGTCACTTCTGATACTGACCTTTTCCTGGTGTCGTTCTTATCAGAAAGCTGAATTAAAGGAAAACCCAGGACATCCACCCATCTCTCTACCACTAGAAAATGCAAGTTTTAAACATGGCTAGTTGGAACAGAACAGTGCTTTGAGCTAGTCTGTGGATTTAAAATAAAGGTGAATACTTTAACCCTATATGAGGTTACTGTTGGAGTAATTTCTAGGGTGACAGTTCAGCTGGTGCTATCCCCTTCTCTGCTTGGGCTGTGTCTGTAGTGGTTCTCAGCCTTTCAGATGTTACTGATTGTCTTGGCTTCATTGCAAGGGTCAGAGAATTTTCACACCTCTTGCCCTCAAAGCTTTTCTTACTGATCTTTAAGTACTTATTGTGTTAATTTCTTTGGCTTGGTTTCTGCCAAAATCCAGATTCATGCACTAATCGCTTCCTGCTTGTAGTTTTTCTTCTGTGGGTCAGTCTGTCTTTTCATTTACTCTTCTGCTATATCCTCACTGTAAAGCACGTAGTTAAAGAATCTTAATAATCTATAACAAACTAGCATATGAAACTTGCGTGCTCAGCTGCAGTTGCATGTAGGCTTTTTTTAGCTGGCAAAGCCAGTTTGAGCTTCCTGCCTCTGCCTCTGCCACAGCTTGATGCTCTGATCTGTTGCTACAGTAGGCTGTTGGCCTACATTGTAAAATAAAAGCTGAAATTTTTATTTAAAAAGGGGGAAGGGGCCTTCAGACTTTAACCTAAATGTTAATTTCCACAAAAAGGGATTGACAGACACCTGGCTATCCCTGGTTGGTACTGAGAACCTTTGTTCAGAATCAGGTTTATCAACAACAGGAACCCTATTCTGAGGAAGAGAGTAAGGAACAAAGATTTTCCCTCAGCTCCCTTTCCCTTACAGTTAGTTCAGCAGTAGCTCATCGAATCACAGAATGGTTTGGGTTGGAAGGGACCTCAAAGATCATCTAGTTCCAACCCTCCTGCCATGGGTGGGGACACCTTCCACTAGACCAGGCTGCTCAAGCCCTATCTAGTCTGGCCTTGAACACTTCCAGGGATGAGGCATCCATGACTTCTCTGGGCAACCTGTGCCGGGGCCTCACCACCTTCACAGTAAAGAATTCCTTCCTATTATCCAATCTAAATAATCTCTCTTTCAGTTTGAAGACATTCTACTTTGTCCCATCACTGCATGCCTTTGTAAAATGTCCCTCTAGCCTTCTTGAATGTTCCCTTCAGATACCAGAAGGTGCTATAAGGTATTGCCAGGGCCTTCTCTTCTCCAGGCTGAACAGCCTCTACTTTCTCAGCCTCTCTTCATAGGAGAGGGGTTCCAGCCCTATTATCATCTTTGTGGCCTCCTCTGGGCTTGCTCCAACAGGTCCATAACCTCCTTATTTTGGGGGGGTGTAGTGGTTTCAGCTCGCTGTAGTGGATCAAGTTTGCGTATTCGAGCTTCTGGCCAAATGCCAGTACACTTACCAAAATTTACCTGATGTTTGCTTTGAGATGAGGATTAGGAGTAGGCAAAGCAGGCTCAAACTTTATAAAGTATAAAGAAACTTTATTAATATACCTAAGACAGAGGGAAAAAACCCAAGGAAAACCAGGACAAACTTCTCAGACCACCCCTCCTTCCCCCACCTCTCCATTTCTTTCTCCCTGACACCACACAAAAGACAACACTTTGACCTCCAGTCAGTTTACCACCTCAGAAATAGCATTTGTTTCAGTTCATTTAGGGAGAGAAGTCTCCTTTGTTTATACCATGGATTTTCTGTAAGAAAAATAGTTATCTATGGGTCTTCAGCCTCACCATCAGCCACCGCCCGGAAGAAAGATCGGCTTAATGGTGGGTCCCTCCCACACCAGTACCTTTCCCACAGCCACTATGGTGGGTTATGAACAGTCCACAGGGTACCTGTTTTAAGGATGCACAGTTCAATTGCAGCAACAAAGAAAATCCCTTCTTCTGTGTTGAGCAACAGTTTCTCCTGACAACATAAGTTCTCTGGCATTCCCCCCTGGGACCAGGGCTCTGGGTCACAGCCTCTCCTCTCTCTTGGTTCAAGTTTCTCATCAGACTGCACTTTTTCAACACCTACTTGTCTTTACCCAGGTATTTCAGTTCACTGGCTGCAATTAGAACCTCACATCCTCCCTTTTGGACTATGTCTTCACATATTACAGGGAATTTATTAGCTCAGTCCCCAACCATGGTTCTCCAAAAGAATTTTCAGCTTCACTCTCGAAGCACTTCTCATACACCTCCCTCTAGGCATCGGTTCTGCATTCCTCACTGACTGTAAAGTCTCTGTGTTGCATTCCTGTAGATGTCCTCACTTGTTCCTCTCTCTCTGTGCAAGGAAGGATGGGTGTCTGTAAGTTTAGTCCAGGCATGGATAGAGTTAATCTCTCGCTCTCTCTCTGGCAGTGTGACAATCACGTGCTCTCTGCCAGGCTGTTTGAAAAGGTCCGAGCTGGATGGCAGAAGCAGTCAGAGTCTCTGTGGCCTGGCTCTGCGAAGCTGGCTCACCCTGGTAGGGCCGGCCAGGCCCAGGCCTGGGGTGACAGGGCAGGGCCTGGCCCGAGCTAGATGGAGTCTGGCCCGGTCCTTGGCTGGCCTGGAGCAGGGGCTTGGCCCTGTCTAGTGTAGCTGACATGTCGGCTGAGCTGTATCTGCTGAAAATTCCATCTGGTTCCTCCCCCATGCCCGGCCACCCTAAACCTCCCTTCCCCCCCCTCCCTCCTTTGGAAGGAGGGCGGGGGGACAGGGCAGAACGAGACAGCACCTTACCCAGGAGAGAGGCAGGGAGATGCTCCTTTCTACACAGCAGCAGGCCAAAAGAGAAAGAGGCTCAGCGGGTCTCTGCTTATATATGGTTTTTTTCTCGAAGGCGGATCAACTTTTTAATTGGTTTACCTACACATCAATCCTTAAAACTACCTAGCTACTGGCTCTCTCTCCCAGGAAGGAAGTTATATCCCTTCCTGCAGCATAGGTCACTTCCTAGATTTTGACTCCTCCTGAGTAACCCAGGACAGGGGGCCAGAGCTGGACACCATACTTCAGGTAGGGTCTCACAAGAGCAGAGTAGAGAGGGAGAATCCCCTCCCTTGACCTGCTGACTATGCTGCTTTAGATGCAGTCCAGGACACAGGTGGTTTCTGGGATGCAAGTGCACATTACCAAGTCATATCAAGCTTCTTGTCCACCAACACCCTTAAGTCCTTCTCAGCAGGGCTGCTCTCAATCCATTCTCCACCCAGCTTGTACTTCTGCTTGGAATTGCCCTGACCCAGGTGCAGGAGCATGTGTTGAAACAAAAGTTAACTCATGACTCTTACAGGTCTTGAGGCTGCATTAGTAACTTGCGAATGTATCTTGGGGACAGCAAAGGGGAGCTACAGAAAAATTGGGGGGGAGATTGTATGAAACCCCCCCAGCAGTTTTGGGTAGGGCTGAGAGGAGTGCAGGAAAGGATGTGTTGTGAAGACTGGGTCTTTGATGGGCATGATTTTTGCCTTGTCAGCATTCTTATGCACGTGGGAATTCTCACCAGGGCTTTGGAGGGTCCTTTCTGGCATTTATACTGGCCTGAGAAGGGACATCACTGCCTTCCCCAAACTTGGTTTTAAGTCCAGCATGATATGGTTAACTGGAATTTTCTTCTGTTGCAGCATCCAGCCTTGCCCAGATGTGAAATACGGCAAACGTATTCATGTGTTACCAATTGATGACACAGTAGAAGGGATCACAGGGAATCTGTTTGAGGTCTATCTCAAGCCGTATTTCCTGGAAGCTTACAGACCCATCAGGAAAGGTAATAGCAGCTTTTATTGAAGTCCTGATGGCAGTGAATGCGAGCTAGTCCTGATACTGAATAAAAATAATTTCTGGAAGCTTGCACAGATCTCCATGGAGCATTAGACTGACAACTGTACAGTAAGATTTTGCTGTTGTGGATTTACTTTTTTCCTAAACTTCAGAAGAAAGAGTGATATCTCTTGCTGGCTGGTAGAGCAGCTTGATACTTCTCTGTAATGGTTTAATCCCAGCCAGCAACTAAGTACCATGCAGCTGCTCGCTCACACCTCCTCCCTCCTTCCCAGTGGAGGAGGAGGATTGGAAAAAAAAGTAAAATTCATGGGTTGAGATAAGAACAGTTTAATAATATTAATTATAATAATACTAATAATAACTGGGGAGAGAGAGGGAGGGAGGGAGGAATAAAACCCAAGAGATATAAGTGATGCACAATACAATTGCTCACCACCTGCTGACTGATGCCCAGCCCATCCTTGAGCCGTGCTTTGTGGGTCCTGGCCAGATCCCCCCAGTTTATATACTGGGCATGACATTCTATGGTGTGGAATATCCCTTTTGCCAGTTCAGGTCAGCTGTCCCAGCTATGCTCCCTCCTGGTTTCTTTTGTGCAGCTCCTCACTGGCAGAGCATGAGACACTGAAAAGCCCTTGACTCAGGGTAAGCACTGCTCAGCAACAACCAAAACATCAGTGTGTTATCAGCATTATTCTCATACTGAATCCCTAACACAGCACTGTACCAGCTACTGAGAAGAAAATGAACTCTTATCCCAGATGACACCAGGACATTCTCCTGTGGTTTTTTGCTACATGGGATGGGAGGACATCAGAAAAGACTTAAGTAGAACTCAGTTTAATGAGATTTTTCTCCTGAGTTGCTACCACTTGATGGGATTGGGGAGTTGCCCACATATTAATCAATGGGTTAGATATACTAGCTGGCACCCTAAGTGCACTTTTTCCAAAGTAATTTAATTAATAACTGGGAAAGTGCATAAAAAACAAATATACGTTTAGAGTTGTGCTAGTAGCACTTTTGCTGGAACAAATAGGTCCTAATACAGTATATACACAAGTTGATTTTATCCAGCTACTGTAGTCCAGTTTACCTAGGATTCATAGTGCAGTATCATATATTATTCTGTTTCTGGAGATAACGAGTCTAGTTATAATAACTTCAAAATTAACTTAGATTAAGTCAAGGCTTTTTGCCATTTTTAGAAATGTTAAATTGAAACTGGACGGAAAAGAAACATGATTCTTTGTGTTTTGTATTTAGGCAGAGTAGTATTTTTCTATTGTTTGCTGGTTTTGTTTGCTGTTTGTTTCTGGATGAAATTTGATGGTGCTCGAGTGGTCACAGTAACATGCAGCTCTTGAATTTAAAATGCAGAGAAGTGTTAAAAATGCCAGCAGTGTATACCTGTGTAACCCACTTCCTTGTCCTCTGGGGCTGCTGGTAGTACAAAGGTTTACATTTTGTAACAGGCTACTGAAATGTGGGGTTTTATAGGTGACATCTTCTTGGTGCGTGGAGGGATGCGTGCAGTGGAGTTCAAAGTGGTGGAGACAGATCCAAGCCCGTACTGCATAGTGGCTCCGGACACAGTGATCCATTGTGAGGGAGAGCCCATCAAAAGAGAGGTAAGCAGAATCCTGCTGTACAGTTCCACTGAATCCCCTCTGTCCGAAATCTGTTTTAGTGACACTCAAGAGCAGCAGTGTTTGCAGTTCCTGTTTTGGCATTTTGTGTATTGAATGTAATGATTAAAACCTCTGGTTTCAGGAGATGAGCTGCTGCTGGAGATAGTCAGAGAAATGTGTTTCCAGTATTCTTCCTCATATGCTGAGATAGTACCAGTGCATAGGTTTGCTGATAAGATGCCATACTTTGGCAGCAGCTCTTTTGCATCTGCTTCCATATATCTCATGCTGGACTTAGATTCATCTTTTAATTCCAAAGTTCCCTTGATACATAGCAGGGAGGGTCTGCAATGTTTCTAAATTTCATGCCATGTGAAAAGAAAGCAATTGGTACTTTTTCAGTGAGAAATTTGAAATATAAATGATGGATTTTTTTTTCTTTTTTCCTCCCAGTCCCTTAAGGTGTCTAGCCTTGAGTATCCCAAGCCTGAGGCAGCCTGAGTGGATTGTCTGTCAGGTCTTGGCCACCTTACTGTTACAGAGTAGGAAATCTCAGAAATGGGCTAAAGTGGTTGTATGCTTCATAAAGTAAGTGCCCTTTTACTGCCTGCAGATCAGGGTGAGTCTTAGTTTGTAGTTAGCTCTGCCTTTTGAAAAATTCACCTCTATTTGACATTTGTGAGGCCGTGTCTGGGTGCTATATGAGTCCAGTTTGGGTTCTTCAGGACACAACAGAGACAGGAGCAAATTCAGCCAAGGCCACCAAAATTGATGAGGGAGCTGGAGGTCAGAATGAATGAGGAACAGCTGGGATTGGATTTATGCAGCATGGAGAAGGGAAGGCAAAGGTTCAGGTTTACTGGCAACTGCCTGATGGAAAGGTGTGGATAATCAGGCTCTCCGAAGAGCTGCACCCAGGCACAGGACTAGAGGCAATAACACAAGCTGGATCAAGGAAAATTCCCAATGGAAAATGGTTTCCCCAAACCCTGGAACAAGGCCTGGAGAGGGCAGGCACCTCCAGACCTGGAGACCTTCAGCACTTGATAGGGCTAGACCCTGAGCAACCTGCTTGAAGTGTAATAGTTCCAGTTTCTGGGACTTGGACTGAGCCCCTCTGAGATTCCAGGCTGTTAATTTATTTTAGCACAGCCTAATGTTACAGATAACAAAGTGTATTAGTTCGAGTTTGCGTATTCGAGGTTCTGGCCAAATGCCAGTACACTTACCAAAATTTACCTGATGTTTCCTGTGAGATGAGGATTAGGAGTAGGCAAAGCAGGCTCAAACTTTATAGAATATAAAGAAAGTTTATTAATACACCTAAAACAAAGAGGAAAAGGAAAAAAAAAAAAAGAACCAGAACAAACTCCTCAGACCACCCCTCCTTCCCCCACCTCTCCATTTCTTTCTCCCTGACAACACACAAAAGAAAACACTGCAACCTCCAGTCAGTTTACCACCTCAGAAATAGCTCCTGTTGCAGTTCATTTAGGGAGAGAAGTCTCTTTTGTTTCCACCATGGATTTTCTGTAAGAAAAATACAGTTTTTTATGGGTCTTCAGTCTCACCATCAGCCGCCGCCTGGAAGAAAGTTCGGCTTGTGGTGGATGCCCTTCCACCCCAGTAGCCTTCCCACAGCCACTATGGTGGGTTATGAACAGTCCACAGGGTACCTGTTTTAAGGATGCACAGTTCAATTGCAGCAACAAAGAAAATCCCTTCTGTGTCAAGCAACTGTGGTAGTTTGAAAGCAAATCTGTGAGAGACTCCAAGTCAGAACTACAATTTAATAGAAAAATGCAATAGTACAAAAACACTGACAGAGTCAGAATACAACCTGACACCCTGTCGGTCAGGGTGTTGGTAGTAGTCCACTTAGAAGGTTGCTGCAGTCCTCTGGGAGTGATAGATGTGATTCTGTTGAAGCAGTGATCCTGTGAAAGGTGTAGTTCTCTGAAGGTCCAGTGGTGGTGTAGAAGGGTCTGGTCTTCCTCTGGGAATCTAGTGGAAAAACTGACTTGTGGTGTTTCAAATTTCAGT
The DNA here is from genome assembly GCA_034509425.1 of Eopsaltria australis. Taxonomy (NCBI): domain Eukaryota; kingdom Metazoa; phylum Chordata; class Aves; order Passeriformes; family Petroicidae; genus Eopsaltria; species Eopsaltria australis. The sequence continues at coordinate 87,671 of JAVTVJ010001103.1, read as the reverse complement.
TTATATTTAGTTAGGGATACATTGGTTCTTCATCCTGGGCAGGGCATCTCACAATGAGATGATGGAGTTTATTAGTGGGACTTAATGGCTCATTAACTGCAGCCATTAAGGATGAGCAAAGCCAAGTGCCCCACCTGGCTCTAACAGCTGGCCCATTAAAGAAAATGTTTCGAAGCCATCAGGGATGAGCCAGGAACACTGCCTCGCTTGGCCCCAACATCCCATGAAGATGGTGATAGAATACTTACCATTGTAACCTAAGACAGCAACACAGGTTCTCCTGACAACATAAGTTCTCTGGCATTCCTCCGGGACCAGGGCTCTGGGTCACAGCCTCTCCTCTCTCTTGCTTCAAGTTTCTCATCAGGCTGTACTTTTTCAACACTTGTCTTTACCCAGGTATTTCAGTTCACTGGCTGCAATTAGAACATCACATCCCCCTTTGGACTATTTCTTCATATATTACAGGGAATTTATTAGCTCAGTCCCCAACCATGGTTCTCCAAAAGAATTTTCAGCTTCACTCTTGAAGCACTTCTCATACACCTCCCTCTAGGCATCGGTTCTGCTTTCCTCACTGACTGTAAAGTCTCTGTGCTGCATTTATGTAGATGTCCTCACTCGTTCCTCTCTCTGTGCAAGGAAGGATGGGTGTCTGTAAGTTTAGTCCAGGCATGGATAGAGTTAATCTCTCTCTCTCTCTCTCTCTCCCCGGCAGTGTGACGATCACGTGGTCCCTGCCGCGCTGTTTGAAAAGGTCCGAGCTGGATGGCAGAAGCCGTCAGAGTCTCTGTGGCCTGGCTCTGCAAAGCTGGCTCACCCTGGTAGGGCCGGCCAGGCCCAGGGTAGGGTGACAGGGCAGGGCCTGGCCCAAACTGGATGGAGTCTGGCCCGGTCCTCGGCTGGCCCGGAGCAGGGATCTGGCCCTGTCTAGTGTAGCTGACATGTCGGCTGAACTGCATCTGCCGAAAATTCCATCTGGTTCCTCCCCCATGTCCAGCTGCAGCAGCATGGCTGCCCTAAACCTCCCTTCCTGCTCCGCCTCCCTTATTTGGATGGGGGTGGCGGGGGGACAGGGCCTGACCCGGGAGAGGCAGGGAGGTGCTCCTTTCTACACAGCAGCAGGCCAAAAGAGGAAGAGGCTCAGAGGGTCTCTGCTTATATATGGTTCTTTCCTCAAAGGCAGATCAACTTTTTAATTGGTTTACCTACGTATCAATCCTTAAAACTACCTGGTTATTGGCTCTCTCTCTCAGGAAGGAAGTTGTATCACTTCCTGCAGCATAGGTCACTTCCTAGATTTTGACTCCTCCTGACTAACCTAGGACACTAAGGCCAGTAGAAATTTGGGCAACCAAATGAATGGATGCTGTAGAGCTATACTGCAAGAGTTGGTTACAGGTGGTCTTATTTGCACATCTGGATCGTAACATTTTCTGTTAATTTGGGTTAGTCCCAAGACAAAACACTATGTTGGAGAACTGTATGGTAGCTAGGGTATGTCAGGTAGTTAGAAATGCCACTTAGATTTTTAGGAATAAGTATATTTTATATTGGGCTTCATTGTCTTATCATCTTTGCTAGCCAAATCAGAGGGTCACACAACTTGTTTTGCACTAGTCTGTAGGGGCCCTTGCAGCTGAGGCTGTCATTCAAGAGGGTAGGCTTCAGTGAGGAATTTCCCTCTGCAAGTCTGGGAAGAGAGAGCTAAGAAACAATTGTAGAAGACATCAGGAAGACTTGAATATTAGAATCTCAATACATCAAAGAAATGGCAATGTGCAAAAACCTGGGTTCTGTAGACCAGGATGGACTGTTGAGCTATTGTTTTAACTCAGATGTTTCATGTATTTCCTCCTGCGTAGGATGAAGAGGAGTCTCTGAATGAAGTGGGCTATGATGACATTGGTGGCTGCCGGAAGCAGCTGGCTCAAATCAAAGAGATGGTAGAACTTCCCCTCCGACATCCTGCTCTCTTCAAGGCCATAGGGGTGAAGGTATGTCCCCATGTGCACCAGGTGGATGAGTGGGTGTAGTGGTTTTCAGTTCGCTTATTCGAGTTTCTGGCCAAATGCCAGTACACTTACCAAAATTTACCTGATGTTTCCTGTGAGATGAGGATTAGGAGTAGGCAAAGCAGGCTCAAACTTAATAGAATACAGAGAAAATTTATTAATAAACCTAAGACAAAGAAAAAAAAACAAGAAAAAACCAGAACAAACTCCTCAGACCACCCCTCCTTCCCCCACCTCTCCATTTCTTTCTCACTGACACCACACAAAAAGACAACACTTTGACCTCCAGTCAGTTTACCACCTCTGAAATAACCTTTGTCTCAGTTCAATTAGGGAGAGAAGTCTCTTTTGCTCATACCATGGATTTTCTGTCAGAAAATACAGTTATTTATGGATCTTCAGCCTCACCACCAGCCACTGCCCGGGAGGAAAGATCTGCTTGTGGTGGATGCCCCACCCCCACACCAGTAGCCTTCCCACAGCTACTACAGGGGGGTCATGGCCATCCATGGGGTACCCTTTTAAGGATGAGCAATTCTATTGCAGCAGCGAAGAAAATCCCCTTCTTCTGTGTCTAGGAACACAGGTTGTCTTGGCAACACAAGTTTTCCAGTATTCCCTGGGGCCAGGGACAGCTCACAGCATCTTCTGTGTCTCAGCTCAAGCTTCTCATCAGACTGCACTTATTTCAGCACCTACTCATCTCCACCCAGGTGCCTTGGCTCGCTGGCTGCCATTAGAACATCACATCCCCCCTTTGGACTATTTCTTCATATACTGCAGAGAATTTATAAGCTCAGACCCAACCATAGTTCTACAAAAGAATTTTCAGCTTCCCTCTCGAAGCACTTCTCATACACCTCCCTCTAGGCATTGGTTCTTCATTCCTCACTGACTGTAGTCTCTATGCTGCATTCCTGTAGATGTCCTCACTTGTTCCTCTCTCTCTGTGCAAGGAAGGATGGGTGTCTGTAAGTTTAGTCCAGGCATGGATAGAGTTAATCTCTCTCTCTCTGGCAGTGTGACAATCACGTGCTCTCTGCCAGGCTGTTTGAAAAGGTCCGAGCTGGATGGCAGAAGCCGTCAGAGTCTCTGTGGCCTGGCTCTGCGAAGCTGGCTCGACCTGGTAGGGCTGGCCGGGCCCGGGGTGACAGGGCAGGGCCTGGCCCGAACTAGATGGAGTCCGGCCCGGTCCTTGGCTGGCCCGGAGCAGGGCCTTGGCCCTGTCTAGTGTAGTTGACATGTCTGCTGAGTGTATCTCCCAAGAACTCTGGCCGGTTCCTCCCCCATGTACAGCTGCAGCTACACAGCCGTTCTAAACCTCCCTTCCCCCCGCCTCCCTCTGGGGGTGGGTGGAGGGGGGCGGGAAAGAAGGTCCAGAATGCCTAGCCTTACCAGGGATAGAAGCAGAGGAGCTGCTTCACTTTGAGCAACAGGAGGCAAAAAGAGGAAGAGGTTCAGAGGTTCTCTGCTTATATATGATTTTTTCCTCAAAGGCGGATCAACTTTTAATTGGTTGACCTACATATCAATCCTTAAAACTACCTGGTTATTGGCTCTCTCTCTCAGGACGGAAGTTGTATCACTTCCTGCAGCATAGGTCACTTCCTAGATTTTGACCCCTCCTGACTAACCCAAGACAGTGGGCTTGCCCTTGAGGATGACTTGATGTCAGAGGTTCATGAGGTATTGGGAAGGGAATAAGTAATTTGGGGTTGTTGTGGGGGGGTTTAGTTTGCTTATGTTTGTTTTTTTGAAATGCTGGTGTTAGGAAAGTATTTCCTTACATGTTTTGGACACAGATTAAAGTACTGACAACTCGCAAAGCAGAGGGATGCTTTGAATCAGCACTGCCAGTTACTGGCAAGGTTTTTGTTGTGTGTTGTGTGAAGTAGTAAGGGTGTTGATAGTGATGCCTTTTTCTGGTCTTAGGAAATAAAGGCTTAGACACAGTGAAAGGGTTGGGGGTTGTTTACCTCGGTATTTTAATAGGATCCCGTTCGATGGCTTCTGCCGTCCAGGTAGAACACGTCGCAAAAGCTCCGTCCCCCCAGTTGAGTATACAATTAAAGACTCTACACATCAGCATATCTACCAGGAGGGCCCAGTAAGGGGCCTGGGGTGGGCTAACTTCTAGTTTACAAAATCTGTCCTTCTAGGGGACCTTGAGGGCTCACAAAAACAGGGTGTTTGGTCTTCTAACTCTACGTAGTTTCAGGGGTGTTTAGTCTACCAGCCTACTAAACACCATGAAACCAGGCTAAACTATCACCTAAAGCATCACAAGTATGCATGCTAATACTTGTGAATATAGGGAACAGTGTAAGAAATATTCAGAAGAAAAGCAGAAAAAATCCTTCAGGCATCAATAGCAATGCTGACATGGCAGCTGTTGCATGAGTTTGCATCACAATTTCAGACTGGCTTTTTCAAATCCTGTGAATCTACTTAGGCTTTCAGATACTCACCACCTAAGTCCCTTGCCTTTGTCCTCAGCCTCCACGTGGGATCCTGCTGTATGGTCCTCCTGGCACTGGTAAAACACTGATTGCCCGAGCGGTGGCCAACGAAACAGGGGCTTTCTTCTTCCTGATCAATGGTAAGTTTTATGGCTGCTTTGGCCCCAGATCTACTATGTGTTCATTTGTCCATCTTATGGTATGGAATGGTGTTACTAGGGCTTGTAGAGCCACCCTGTCTCCCTGACATCCTTCATTACCTCTTCAAAGTGTGCATCTGGGGACACTTGGAGGCCATTTGTGTGGAAGTGTCTGTAGTGGCACTTCCCTTAAGCCTGATTGTTTTGTAGCTGGCTCGTTGGAAAGACAGCTTTGCAATACAAGGACCTGTAGTCTGTCTGGCTGAGTGTTCATTTATGTTGGTAAGGGCAGAGCTGGGAGTGTCGCTGCCAGCATGTTCCATTCAGAAAAGAAGCTGATCTCCTGTGGATTTCTTTTTCCCTCAAGTAAAGCACAAGACCTGTTCTGTTTCATATAACATTAATTGTGAGGAACTGTCCTGAAAGCTATGAGTACCTCGGGACTTAGCTACAAGTGACAGAACTGACAGTGTGCTGTGACCTGATGGACTTATATTCCACCTGTCCCTGCAGGGCCCCTCATGGAGACCCTCAGGCGGTGCTTCACGCAGCACCTATGAAAAACTTAAGCCCACCCCTGTAGGTGGTAACAGAGGGCCACTTACACACCTGGATGCGTCCTTGGAGACAAAGAGACCAGAGGGTCCATCCACATGCTGTTCTAAGGAGTTTATTGTGTCTTCCTTAAAGGGGAGGCAGAGGTGAATGGCAAGGGCACACAGGAAACGGGTCTGTTTTATAGGGGGGCAGGTAGGGGTGGAGACAAAGCTGATTGACAGTAACATGAGCCAATGGGGGGGGGGAAAGGGGTAAAGAGCCAATGGGGAGCTGACTACAACAATTCCTCTCCTTCGGTTTAGAAAGAAGGCTTCCCTGACTTACTTGGTGTTAACCAGGGTGGGAAAGGTGGGGGGTTTAGGATTATGGCGACATTTAAAACAGCAACAAGAACAACAAAACAACCAAAGACAGGCGCAATGTCCCAAAAGGAGGCAATCCCTTGCTCAAGTTCCCAAAGTCCCAACGAGTCCAGAATTTCTCTTGGTAATGCTGGATGTGGTGGGTCTTTCTGGGCTGGTGAGGTTGCGGTCTTCACCAGGGCCAGGGGTTTCTCAGCATTGTCATGTCGTGGCCACAGCAGTCTCTGGGTACTTGCTTGGGTTGGGAACATATAGGAGGTGGTAGGGTGGCGGTGCCAGCTTCCGTGAGGGGTTTCAGGGTAGGTACCTCTGTAAAAGTCTCAAACAAAGCTATTAACACATTCAACAAAACTCTCTGAGGGATCAAACCACCCAAGAAAGACACATGGGGTAGGAAATGTTTTTTTGTCTTTCAACTGCTTTTCCTTCTTGATCCCTCCCTTTCAAAAAAATAAAAGCTAGGAACTGGGAAATACCAAAGAGTGCAACAAAACCAATCCTAGAAAATCATAAAGAAATTGGCAAAGTCCCGGGGGGGGGTGTAAAAAGAGGTGTATCTGGTGGGAAAGTAACAAGAGGAGGTACAGTCATAGCGGGGGTTTTTCTGGCTCAGAACAGCATTCGATAGAGTTCAGTTCCTGCTCACGGCTCTGCGTCTAGTTGGTGCCACGTGGGCAGCTCTTTGGGGTGGACGCTTCTTGGCGCCGGTGGGAAAAGCGGCAGCAACGGCTCTGCAGGTGCTGTCCACGGCTCAGCGAGCGGGCAGCGGTGGCCGCAGCAGTCGCTGGCGGCATGCCAGTAGCAGCGGAGGCAGTGGCAGCGGTGGCGGAGGTCGCGGCAGGGCATGGGAACCTACTCCATGTGGGGGCAGGGTGGGCTCCACCCTGCCTCCTGCACACCGTGCCTCTGCAGCGCGACCTGGTTAGGGCTCAGGAAGCGGGGCCGCGGCTGCCTCGGGGCGCTTCAGTTCGAGAAGGGGGCAGCGGCTTTTCGCTTCTCTGTGGGGTTTCCGGTACCACCACTGCGTGACCGGAGACGGGGCCGAGCTGGTCTTTTGGGAGTCTCTCGCCTAGAGGCTTTTGCCGCCCCCTCTTGCGCCCTGGCCCAGGAGTCCAGGGGCTTGGAGCTTGGGGAGTGACAGCTTTCTTCCTCAGAAGAGGAGAAGGGGGATGTGGCAATGGTGGAGTTAGCGATGGGAGGGGTAGGGGTAACAGAAGAGGAGGTGGGGTCCACGGCGAGGGGATCGTTCCTGGTGAGGGGGTAGCGTCCCAGCGCAGTTACACACACCGGCGAGCGGGGGGAACCCAACGCGCTGACATGCACAGGGGGATGGGGAGCCCGGTGTACCACGTGGGAGATGCCATTTTGACGGGGCGGGGCTGAGGCAAGGGCGCGCGAACTTGAAACTGGGGAAGACAAGATGGCGGGTCTCGCCATGTGGCCGGCACCATGTTGGGATCTAACTACAACAGGGTAGGAGAGCACAGAAAAAGGGGTTAGGGGAGAATCCAGGACAGCATGGCAACTGCCATTCTGGCAAGGGGGCTGGAAAGGGGGTACAGGGATGTGAAGGGGGATATAAACCTCTGTCTGAGGACAAGTGGATCCCAATCCATTCCTCATCTTCCCCAGAAAGTCTCAGCCAATTCCCCGAGGGAAAGAATTTAGCAAAAGAAAAATTAAAAGGGTGCCTACAAGAGCTTCCACTGGGCTTCACTCACCCAAGCCCCGGGCTCCGCTGGCCAGACCTCCCACTGACTCCGAGCCCCTCTCTCACTCTCGGGCAAAATAAAACCTCGGGGAATAGTTTTCCAAGCCTATGCCGGCCTTCTCACCCTGAGAAGGTTGTCGGCTGACCCTCGGATAAATCTAATAAAACTTAGATATTTTCTCGGGGTCACAGTGGCACCAAATCGCGACTCCTGGCAGCCTCTACTGCCGGGGACGCTTTCCGGGGTACTCCAATCGAAGTTCCTGTTCTGGTACACCAGGTGACACAGTGTGCCATGGCCTGGTGGACTTATATTCCACCTGTCCCTGCAGGGCCCCTCATGGAGACCCTCAGGCGGTGCTTCACGCAGCACCTATGAAAAACTTAAGCCCACCCCTGTAGGTGGTAACAGAGGGCCACTTACACACCTGGATGCATCCTTGGAGACAAAGAGACCAGAGGGTCCATCCACGTGCTGTTCTAAGGAGTTTATTGTGTCCTTCTTAAAGAGGAAGCAGAGGTGAATGACAAGGGCACACAGGAAACGGGTCTGTTTTATAGGGGGGCAGGTAGGGGTGGAGACAAAGCTGATTGACAGTAACATGAGCCAATGGGGAGAGGGGAGGGGAAAGGGGCCAGGAGCCAATAGGGAGCTGACTACAACACAGAACCTCCTAATGATCACTCTTCACCTGTAGCAGTTGAAGTGGATACTGGTTTATGTCCTGTAAGGATCAGACTGTGACTTTTCCTCAGTGCTTTTCTGTGCCATCTTACATTCAGTGTTGGAATAACTGAACATTTATACTTAAGGAGTGACACTTTTCTTCTCTGATTTCAATCACTTAGACCCATGAAGGTGAAAGCAAAGAAATATATAGCACAGTATAACAGTGAGCAGCAGTTGGGAAGTGACATGCTTTGTATCTCAAGATATCAGATATAAATGGACTGTTTTTAACCATATGTTATCTTTGTCATATACTTTCTAAGTATGTGGGAGGTATTATTGCATGCTAATGAGCTGGACATTTCTTTAGACGCTTTTATTTCTATTGCATAATAAAAATAACATTGTCAGAGTTAGCGATGCGTTCTCTGTCTGCTAGTCCTAAGCATGGAGCTGCAGTGTTGTAGATGAAGCTGGTATGAATTGGTGAGTTACCTGTAATGAAACATTCTTAGTACCTGCTCATACCAGTGGCTCTGCAGCTGGCCTGCTTCAGTTAGCTGGCAGCCTTGCACTTCCAAGGGTCAGGTTTCTTTTTCTTGGATCCTTTAGAAGCATACTTTTTCTTCATTACCACTCCCTTCAGCATGATGGAAAATCTGTAAAAAGAGAATAAATCTTTGAGCCTGCACTAGTGTTCAGCAACTGTAGGAGATCTCAGAGGAATGCTGCCCTTCCTTCTGGGATTAATGTGCTTACACATTTTTATTATTTATTCTTTGAGAGGAGATAGGGTTTGGGGTGTTGGTTTTTTTTGGTGGTGGCTTGTTGTTTTTGGTTGATTGGTTAGTTGGTGTGAGTCAATACAGACAGGCAACCAGGGCAACAACAAACCCATGGCTAAAACATAGAGTAAATTTATTTCCATTACCTCACTAACTGAGAGATCCCTGAAGCAATACCTGGACAGGGGCACACAAGCAGAGACATGGGCACTGTTAGTTCATGCCAGAGGATCACTGGCTACTGTTCACAGAGGCTTATCAAGGGTTATTTCCAGCTGCAAGGTCACCTGAGCACTCACCAATGTTTTGCTTTTAAACCCATTCCTCCCAACATTTGGGGTTTTTTTAACTCATTTATAAAATCATATAGAGGTAAATGTATATCTGTGTAATGCATGCTATAGACAGCTTTGGTATCTTACAGCTTTTTCTTTCCCTACCCTGATAATTTGTCACCATATAATTTGATTATTTCCCTTGTGAGCATTAACTGTGTGTGGTGGCACATTACAGAGAAGCTCACCAAGTGTGAAATAGGGTAAGGGAAGAGGCAGCTAATGGTAGCTCATTGGCTAGTGTTGCATTCTGTTAAACTGAAAACACTAAAATGATGATAGTAAGTAATTCTGCATGCTGGTCTTGCCTGTTCAGATGCAAATTTAATGAACTTGGTTGATAGTATTGCTTTGGCTTGAAATATAGATACATGTGAATCTTGTACTAAAAAAAAATTCAGCTGCATGTTTTTGGGGCTAGCTGCCCCTCTTCTGGGTGCCACAGTGTTGCTATTTTTTTTAGGTCCTGAGATCATGAGCAAGCTGGCTGGTGAGTCTGAGAGCAACCTGAGGAAAGCCTTTGAAGAAGCAGAGAAGAATGCTCCTGCCATCATCTTCATTGATGAACTGGATGCCATTGCTCCTAAAAGAGAGAAGGTAAAGAAAGCCTTTAGAAGGTAAAGGAGTACATCCTTTTTAGTAGCAGCTGGCATGAGTCTGCATTTGACTACAGGGTAAAGCAGTATTTAACTTAATGCTTGAAAGCAGTTGAATGTCAGAATTTGGGTATCAGAAGAATATGATGTAGTTCACAATGTTTCTTAACAGCTCGTGTCTGTTGTATCTGTCTGCTTTGGTGCAGTACTAGCTCCTGTGCTGTGTTTTAGAGCTTTTGGTCTAATTATTACTTTCTCTCTCCACAGACACACGGAGAGGTGGAACGTCGCATTGTGTCTCAGTTGCTGACTCTTATGGATGGACTGAAACAGAGAGCACATGTGATTGTTATGGCAGCCACCAACAGACCTAACAGCATTGACCCAGCTCTCAGGCGATTTGGTAACCATGATTGCCATCTCTTTTTTTGTGCATCAGATACTTTGTTATGGACTGTGCTTCAGGAGCCTTGAAAAGATTGAGTAGAAATTAATATTAAACATCTTACGCGTTATATAAACTTCTCTCCAGCTACTTGTTTGAAATTAATTTCTAGATTTCAGCCTTTGGTATAATCTTTTGTGCTTTATTAGAATAGAACTTGTAGAAATAATGAAATACTTAGAGGGTAGCACATTTTTTCGCTTCATCAATTAGGTGAGACTATTTCAGGACTAAATGCTTAAGGGGTTGTTTGTGCCTCAGGTTGCAGGAGGCTCTGAATTGTCCCATTTATCTTTTATTGATGAGAAGTCTGGTAGTTTCTGAGATTCAGGTTTTTGAAACTTTGCAGTGTAAATGAATGTCTGTTGAATGACCAATTGGTAAAGTCAAATTTGCAGGAAAAATGGCCTCTTAAATGTCTAGTGAGGCATTTGAATGCACAGCTATAGCTAGAAGAAAATTATAGATTTACATGCCCTACTTAATATTGCAGTAATACATGAGTTTCCTGTCTCCCCAGATATTGGGGCGGCTCATGTTTTTCACCACTTGGGTACTGCTGTAAAAGTTCTGAAAAATTTAATCTCTCAGTATTTGTGGACACGAAGGTAGGAATAAATAAAAACGTCCCATGGTGTGTTGGTTAGGATAGCATATTTTCCTATAAATGAGGCTTGGAAAAAAACAGAAATCCTCTGTTTATATAATCTTGAACTCTACTTAATGCAGTAGTCTCACTTTCCCTAAACGGCTATAAGCCTTTCTGCCTTCTCTGATCTGACTCTGCTACTGTGCTGATTGATGCTGCAGAGAAACCCAAAGCTCGCATTTTCTGAAATTGTTTGTAGCTTGTCATCATGTTCCTGTGTCAGAGGAAGGCATCAACTGCAGCTCCCTTAGTTTGCAGAATCAGCAACTCAACGTGTGCTTGTACTCCCCAGGTCGTTTTGACAGAGAGGTAGATATTGGTATCCCAGATGCCACTGGGCGCCTGGAGATCCTGCAGATTCACACAAAAAATATGAAACTGGCTGATGATGTGGATCTGGAACAGGTGAGTAGTATGCTATTAGGAAAGCTTGTCTCTGCTCATTTAGGACAGTGTGAAATTGGGCAAATATGTGATCTCTGGTCTTCCTTCTAACTAGATTACCAGTGACCAAAAATCCTCACTTGCTAGTAAAAAATGCTGTAGCTAAGTGAAACAAATGTGCATCAGTCCAGTCTGGAAATACCTTACCACTGTCCTGTGTTTGTTTGCTGTGGCATTCTCTTTGAAAATAAAGCAAGCCTGAAACAGCACTCACAGAGCTGGTTGAACATTGTGGTAATACTGGATGGATCTAATCTCTGTCCTGAATGAAGAAGAGCTGCAGTCCTCAGGGTTATCTTTCTGCACACTATCTATTCCAGTTGCAACTTTGTTCTCAAGTAGGAGGTGGAATGGCAGTGTCTTTGGCTGCTAAATATGATAGCACTTATCTTGAATTTGCAGCAAAGCACTAATGTTTCTGTCCTTCAGTTTTGTTGCACCTCTGAATGAGGGACCAGAGTATGTATTGCCCTTGCAGAGTGCTTGCTTGTATTCCTGAGAGTCATAGTCAATGCTCTGCTTTCAGGTGGCAAATGAGACCCATGGCCATGTTGGTGCTGACTTGGCTGCTCTTTGCTCAGAAGCTGCTCTTCAGGCTATCAGAAAGAAGATGGATCTCATAGACCTAGAAGATGAAACCATCGATGCTGAAGTGATGAACTCACTGGCTGTGACCATGGATGACTTCAGGGTAATGCAGGAGTGCCCTTCTTTATTTTGTGTGCAATGTCTCATTGCTTATCTGAAGCAAGTGAACATAAAATGTTAGAATTGATATAATGCTGTTTCTTCTAACAACAGTGGGCTCTGAGCCAGAGCAACCCTTCTGCTCTTAGGGAGACTGTGGTGGAGGTGCCACAAGTTACCTGGGAAGATATTGGTGGTCTAGAAGATGTTAAGAGAGAACTCCAGGAACTTGTACAGGTAAGGGTTTCCAACAGATTTTTGCCTAGTCAGCTTGAAAAACAATTGTCATGGTTTAGGAATGGTATTCCCCAATTTAGTGTTCCCACTGAAACACTCCAAACAACATGCTGCTCACTCACTCCCCCCTCCCCTGTGGCAGGATGGAGAGGAGAATTGGAGGCACAAAAGGTAAAGATCATGGGTTGACATAAGAACAATTTACTGGAAACGGCAATGAGATAAGAAAATGAACAGTATTACCAGCAGTGTACAGGACAGGTGAATGATTCACACGTGAGTGCTCACCATATGGAACATTACATTATCCCCGACTGCTCACTTCATGCTACCCAACCAGAAGGGACCCCCTCCTTCTGCCCCTTGCATGACATGAGGTGGTACCCTGTCCTGGCCGGAACCAGGACAATAATAAAATTCAGAACCTCTGCACATTCCTGTTTGGGCTGTGACCAGGGTAAATGCAAAGTTTATATGGTATTTTCGTGTAATGGACTGAAAATATCATGCTGTTCCATCTTAGAGAACCTGGGGAGAGGGAGGTGCTGGGAAGCAGCATTAGGCTTTCCTGAGCTGAGTCTACAGGGACATCTTGGGTGAGTGTTGTGCTACATGCAGGAACAGCAGCAGTTCTGCTTCTCTTAAGTGGAGACTAGCAGTAGCACTGCTGCCAAGAATCCTGTTATGTGATGGCTTTAATATGCTAGAAAGTAGATGAAGATTCTCATGCAGAGAGCCTCTAAAGTTTGACTTTGCAGCAGTGTTAGCATAGATAGAGGTGAGAAGTAATTGTGAAGCCTTCTATGAAAGGAGAAGCTGGAACAAAGTCACGAATGGTCTGTGGAATTGGGGTGGTTTGGGTTTGATACATCCCTGCTTTCAGTTGCACTGTAGAAACAGCCTGTCTGTGAATAAAAGAATCTACTTTTCAATCTAACTTCTGGCATTAAAATCATCACCTGTCTCTGATCATGTTGGAAAGATAAATGCTCACATCAGACATCTTGACTGTCTTCGGAGGGCAGAGAAAATAGGTTAGATAATGAGCTAGCTATTCTCATTTGCTTTTGCAGGGCAGACTGAAGTTGGGGTTAAATGTGCTGGAAAACTACCTGAACTGGTACTTAGTTCACAGGCTTTAAAATTTAGCTGTGATGCTTTTCAAACCAGTGCCCATTTAAAAACACCAGTGGCACTGAGCAGGCAGACTCTTGTGTTTAACCCACCAGAAATCAAAATTATTTGGGTTGGGAGGGACCTCAAAGATCATTCCAACCCCCCAGCCATGGTGTAGTGGGTTGACCCTGGCTAGATGCCAGGCACCCACCAAAGATGCTCTTACTCCACAGCCAGACAGAGGAGAGAAAAATTAATGAAGAGCTTGTGAGTTAAGGACTGGGAGAGATCACTCATCAAATACCATCGTGGGCAAAATAGGCTCTAGAGTATGAATTGAATTTATTACTAATAAAATCAGAGCAGGACAATGAGAAGTAAAATAAACCCTTAAAGAACCACCTTCCCCCCACCCCTCCCTCCTTTCCAGCTCTACCTCCTACTCCAGCAGTGCAAGGAGACAGGAAATGGGGGTTTTGGTCAGTCCATTACCTGTGGTTTCTTCCACTGTTCACGGAAAGGAGTCATTCCCTTGCTGCACCGTGGGGTCCCTCACCCTGGGAGACAGTTCTCCATGAACTTCTCTAATGTGAGTCCATCCCATGGGCAACAGTCCTCAAACTGCTGCAGCATGAATCACTCTTCCATGGGGTGCAGTCCTCCAAGGACAGGCTGCTCCAGCAAGGGCTCCTCTCTCCACAGGCCTCCCACGGGGTCACAGCCTCCTCTCAGGCATCCACCTGCTCCAGCATGGGTGTCCTCCATGGGCTGCGGGTGGATCTCTGCATCCCCACGGATCTCCATGGGCTGCAGGGGGACAGCCTGCTTCCCCATGGTCTTCACCCACAGGATGCAGAGGAATCTCAGCTCTGGTGCATGGAGCACCTCTTTCCCCTCCTTCTCCACTGACCTTGGTGCCTCCATAGTTGTTCTCACATATTCTTACCCCGCTCTTCTCTGGATGCACTTACATCTGTGCAATAACTTTTCTTTCTTCTTAAAAATGTTATCATGGAGGCATTACCACCATTTCTAATTGGGCCAGCCTTGACCAGCGGCGCATCTGTCTTTGGAGCTGCCAGGGATTGGCTCTGCCAGACATGGAGGAAACTTCTAGCAGCTTCTCACAGAAGCCACCACTGTAGCCCCCCCACTACCAAAACCAGGCCATGCAAACCCAAAATACATGGACAGGGACACTTTCCACTAGACCTGGTTGCTCAGAGCCCATCCAGCCTGGCCTTGGATACTTCCAGGGATGGGATGTCCACAACTTCTCTGGGCAACCTATGCCAGTGCCTCACCACCCTCACAGTAAAGTTTTTTCCCAATATCCAATCTAAATCTACTCTCCTTCAGTTTGAAGCCATTCCCCCTTGTCTTATCACTACATGTACTTATAAAAAGTCCTTCTCTGGCTTTCTTGTAGGCACCCTTTAGGTACTGGAAGGCTGCTCTAAGATCTCCCCAGAGCCTTTTCCAGGGTGAATAGCCCCAACTCTCTCTGCCTATCTTCATAGGAGAGGTGCTCCAGCCCTCTGATCAGCTCCTCGCTAGGCTTGCATCAGCAGCTGTACATCCTTATTTTGAGAGCCTTGGAACTGGATGCAGTGCTCCAGGTGGGGTCTCACAAGAGTGGAGCAGGGGGGCAGAATCACAGAACGGTTGAGGTTGGAAGAGACTGCAGTGGATGATCTGGTCCAACCCCCCTGCTCAAGCAGAGTTATCCCAGAGCACATGGCACAGAATTGCATCCAGACAGTTCTTGAATATGTCCAGTGAGGGACACTCCACAACCTTCCTGGGCATTCTGTTCCAGTGCTCAGTCACCCAAACAGTAAAGAAGTTCTTCTTCATATTCAGGTGGAACTTCCTGTGCATCAGTTTCTGCCCATTGCCTCTCATCCTATTGCTTGGCACTACCAAGAAGAGCCTGGTCCATCCTCCTGATGATCCTCTCCAGATACAGATACACACTGATGAGGTCCCCTCTCAGTTGTCTCTTCTTAAGGCTGAATAGGCCCAGCTCCTTCAGCCGTCCCTCATAAGAGAGATGCTCCAGTCCCTTAATCATCTTTGTCACCCTCCACTTGACCTGCTCCAGGAGCTCCATGTCTCTCTTGTGCTGAGGAGCCCAGAATGGGACTCAACACTCCAGATGTGCTTCACCAGGACTGAGGAGAGGGGCAGAACCACCTCCCTTGACCTGCTGGCAATGCTCTTCTTAATGCTCCCCAGGATCCTATTTGTCTTCTTGGCCACAAGGGCACTGCTGGCTCATGGACAGCTTGTTGTCCACCAGGACCCCCAGGTCCTCTGCAGAGCTGCTTTCCAGCAGGTCACCCCCAGCCTGTACCAGTGCCTGAGGTTATTCTTCCCCAGGTGCAGGTTCCTGCATTTGCCTTTGTTGAACTTCAGACAGTTCTTCTCTGCCCATCTCTCCAACCTGTCAAGGTCCTTCTAAATGCCTGCATGGCACTCTGGGGTATTGGCCTCTCCTCCCAGCTTTGTGTTGTCAGCGAACTTGCTAAGGAGGCATCTACCCCTTCATCCAAGTTATTGGTGAACAAGTTAAACAATACTGGGCCCAGTATTGAACCTTGGGGGACACCACTAGTGACAGGCCTCCAACTAGACCCTGTGCCACTGATTATGACCCTCTGGCATCTGCCATTCAGCCAGTTCTCAATGCACCTCTGTCCACTCATCCAGTCCACACTTTCTGAGTTTGCCTATGAGGATGCTGTGAGAGACAGTGCCGAAAGCCTTGCTGAAGTCCAGGTAGACAATATCCACTGCTCTCCTGTCATCCATCCATGTAGTTGTTTCATCGTGGAAGGCAATCAGGTTGGTCAAGCATGATTTCCTTTTAGTGAACCCATGCTGACTACTGATCACCTTCTTGTCATCCATGGGGATAGAGATGGCCTCCAGAATGAGGCGTTACATCACCTTTCCAGGGATTGAGGTGAGGCTGATTGTCTGGTAGTTCCCTGGGTTCTCTTTCTTTCCCCTTTTGAAGACCAGGGTGACATTTGCTTTCTTCCAGTCCTCAGGCACCTCTCCTGATCACCAAGACCTTTCAAAGATAATCGTGAGTGGCCTCATTATGGTGTCTGTCAGCTCTCCAGCACTCGTGAATGCATCCAGTCAGGGCCCATGGACTTCTGGATGTCAAGTTTGTTTAGGTGTTCTCTGACCCAACCCTCTGTGACCAAGGGAAAGTTGTCCTTGCAACATTCCTTTACCCTGGTCTCCTGGGTCAGAGATCCCTGAGGGCTGGTCTTGTCAGTGAAGACTGATGCAAAGAAGGCGTTCAGTAACTCTGCCTTCTTTGCATCCTCTGTCACCAGGGTCCCCTTTCCATTTACTAATGGTCCCACATTATCCTTAGTTTTCCTTTTGTTACTGATGTATTAGAAGAAGCCCTTCTTGTTGTCCTTGATATCCTTGGCCAGATTTAATTCCAGGTGGTCCTTGACCTTCCTTGTCTCATTTCTACTTACTCTGACAACCTCTTTATATTCATTCCAAGTGGCCTGACCCTGCTTCCATCTCCTGTGCATTTCCTGCTTTTGCTTGAGTCCCCTTTGCCTGATTTCTTGCTCATTGGGATGTACCATTCTTGAGCTGGGAGGAAGTGGTACTTGAATATTGACCAAGTCTCTTGGAATCCTCTTCCCTGCAGGGCTTATTCTCATGGGATTCTTCCCAGAAGATCCCTGAAGAGGCTAAAGTTAGCTCTCCTGGAGTCCATGGTTATCATCTTACTTGCTGCCCTGCTTCCTCCTTGCCTGATACTGAACTCCACAATCTCATGGTCACTACAGCCAAGGCTGCCCCTAACCTTTACATCTCCAAAAAGGCCTTCCCTGTTTGTTAGTATCAGGTCAAGCAGCACATCATTCTGTTACCAAAAATTTGGTCAAATAAAAAACTCCTTAACACCAATGTAGCATTAAAAAGCAGGCATTCTTTATTTGGCTGGATGCACAAGGGGATAGCTCCTCCTAAAGTTGTGCACACTAAGTACAGGAAAGTTTCTGTTTATATACTGTATTTTACATACATATTCATTGATTGTCCCAGAATAAACATACATATTATAATCATTTCCCTGAAATCATTAACATATTTTCCTTCCCCTTTACACATGTTCTTCTGTCCTGGGTATCTCTTTGGTGGTCTCTAGTGATTGGGGACCCCAATGTAACACCTAACCTGATCGAGTTGGCAGGGCACTGGGGCTGGTGAACTTCCAGTTCTCCTTACACATTGTGCAGTTCCATAGGCCAGTGGGTTTTGGAGAACAAGCATTGTGTTAGCTCACCCGGTGTAGACAATTTTTCATCTGGTAACATTCCCCCCTTTGAGGCTTGTGAAGCTTGTCTTTTCAAGCCTTCATAAGCCTCACTCTGATTTTTAATAACATCATATAAATTCCTTGCATTGCATTAGAAAACATGTTTTTTATGCAGCTTAAAGCAAGCATCATAATCAGAATTATTACTATGATCACAATCATGCTTTGCAAAAGTGGGGCCAACCAACCACTCAGAGAAAATGCAAATCTTTATTTTATTTAACCAGTTACTTTCTAAGTTTGTCCTTAATTCTCTGCTAGATGCAGCAACTGATTTTATCCTCTCTATCTGATCATCCAATTTAGCAGTCACATTCAGAGTGTGCACACAACAAATATTGTTGTTTAAATTCAAGTATCCACATACACCATGTTCATGTAGTAGCAATAGATCTAAAGCCAATCTGTTTTGTAAGGTCATTTTAGTAGTGCATTACAATTGGCCATTTATTTCTGCAAACCCCAATTGAGTTGTATTTGCTAAAGCTTCCATTTGCAGAGTCAAATTGTGTGTAGCTAGTCTGTTCCTAAGGGTAAATGCTTGAGGAGTAGATGGATTTTTATATACATCCCACTATAGTTTTCATATCCTTCTCATATGTGTTCCCAGATTTTTGTCAAATTGCTGACTAAAGTTCCCCATGGAACTGGATTTTCTGCAGAGGCGGCTGGTATTGGTAAACAAGCTGTTATAGAAGTTACATTCTTTAGTCTGACTTTAGGACCATATTCCCCTTCCCAGAATTTAAGATCATAGTTTCTATTATTATTATAAATATGCAATTATTTATCATCTTCATCTAGGTCCAATAAATAGTATCCCCCTAGAAAATCATATTCTATACCCAAAACTATAGGATTTATATAAAAAACCTCCAAGGTGTTAGTCTTGTTTCTGCTGTGTTTAATGTGTGGTTGCTGGTTTTGCCTGCAAGTGATGAAGCCAGGGTTCAATTCCTTTTACCTTGAGTGCAGTGTAGGTTACCAGGAGGACTTGATATGGTCCCTTCCACTTCTCCTGGATTGGTCCAAAATTCCAGGTTCTGGTGCACATTGTATTTCCTGGTCAGAAAGGATGTACAGGCGAGTCTAGCCCCAGTGATCTGTTGACAATGATGTACCTTTTAAAAGAGTTAGTCCCGGTGCTATTAAATATTAATTTCAGCAAAACTTTTGAGACTTCCCTTGCCTTGTTGGTGCAATATGGGAAAGCTTCTGGCCATCCAGAAGAAGTATCTACCAATACCAAAATGTACCAATCCCCATTCTGCCTGGGCAGTTCCGCAAAATCAATTTGCCAATAATCACCTAGTGAATTCCCATTTTACTACCTCAGAGGTGGCCTTTTTCCTTTCTTGGGATTATTTTGCAAAACAAATCACACATTTTTCAACATCTAATCTATTATTTTCTGCCATCTTTGTGCTTACTATGTTCCTTGATAAACTATTTACAATATTCTCTATTTCCTAATGTGTTTCCTGATGTTTTAGTTCTGTTATCATATACATTAATTGTGGAGGTACAATTACCTACCCACATGAGGTTACCAATCACCTGCTGGGATTTCTCATAGCTTCTAATGATGGGGCTAACTTCCTGTCCTGATTACTATAATTTGGTTTTTGTTCCCAGACATTTAACTTTTTGCTACATATTAGTGCAAGGATACCTTTTTCAGCAACCTCTTTAGTTGTTTTGTCAGCTAATTGATTCCCTGTATTAACTGAGGAGTCTCCAAACTGATGGGCTTTACAAGGGCTTCATGGTCACTTCTGAGTTTTGCACACTCTGTAGTAGTTGACTAATTTCTTCTTTGTGCTTAATAGGAGACCTCTGTGCCAATAACAATCCCCTTTCCTTCATACGGTTTCATGGGTGTGTATTATTCCAAAAACATATTTTAAATCAGTCCATCTGTTTACTCTTTCAGTGATTTCTAGCACTCGTAAAGACATTGCTTTTGCTTTTTGTGCTGATTTGTTAGAAAGTAAAGCCTGGGCTCCTGTTATCTGGGTTGAGGTTCCCACTACATACCCAGCTGCCCGTTTTCCATTTTGTACCATGCTGCTCCCACCGGTGTATAGGTGCAGTTCCTGGTCCTGGATTGTATTGCTCTTGAGATCCGGTCTGCCAGAACACACTTGTCCAATGGTTACCTGGCAGTCCAAGGTACAAAGGTCTCTGGGCTTCTTCTGAAGCCTGGAGAAACGTGGATGGGTTTAAAGTAGTCATTACCTTAAGCAGCTCAACATTGTCCTGCTCCAATAGGGCAACCTGGTATTTCAGCATCCTGCTGGCGATATCCAATGTCCTCCTTTTTGTTCCAAACCAGCTATTACCATGTGGGGCACATATTAGCTTTTGTGTTTCTCTGCAGCTACCACTGCTCTCAGGTATCCAGGTCATCCTTTACTCACATTGTCCAATTGTTTGGACAGACTGCTTCTATGACCCCAAATGCTGCACCAGTCCCCTAGTGCCAGGTGCATCCTTTCATGCCCAAATAACTCAAATGGTTTGGTTCAAATGTGAGTCACAATGCAGGGGTTGTCATTAAGGTTCTTTTAGGGCTTCAAAGGCCCTCTGACTCAGAAGTCCATACTAAGTATTTTTTGGTGGAGGATCGTACAAGGGTTTTGCCAGTACCCCATAATTGTTAATCCATAACCGACACCATCCAGCCATACCTAAGAAGACTTGTAGTCCTTTGCTCTGGAGTCTGACAAATGGCTTCTTTTCAGCTGCTTCTTAAGCTTCTTTTCCCCTGCAAGATCTCAAAACTAAGATATATTACTGCTTTGCTTGAGGCCTTACCCAGCTCCTCTCTGTGGCTTGGAGGGCACTAAACCTGTTTGTTAATAGCAAGTCTTCAGGAGGAACAAGAGCATTCCTCCTTGTACAGAGAGTGGTTAGTTTCCAGCCTTCTTTTGACTTTGGATTTCTTAAGACATGGTGCAGAGCCTGCGTGCATTTCCAATTTAGAAGGGGGGCTGAGACTCCTGAGTCTGTAGGGTCTCTGAGAATATCCTATCTCTTTCTCATCTTCATGAATGCTGTGCAGTCTGCTTACTTCCTCACGTAACTCCTTGACCTGGTGACATAGCTCCTTGAGAGGGATAGACCTTCTTCAGAGATGACTCAGCCCCAGCTTCCCAGACAGGCAGGCATCAGGCACTCCTTACAACCAGAGGCCTGCAGAGCTACATCTACTGTCAGGTCTGTCACTGGTGTAGCAACTCCAACAGCCACTGGGGAATGAGCTCTACAGTGTCATCACCATAACGTTGGGAGCTCATACTAGTAAGACTGGGAAAGAAGAGGCTTCCTTTGCCCCTTGGAGTTAACTGCTGCTCCTATTTGCTGCCCTCTGGTACTGCTACTGTGTTGGTCCTCCTATGGAGAGGAGCCCTTCCTTGTCAACTACCGTGCAAACTGCTGCACCCCACCTTGGCTGACATGCCATGTCCTGTTTGCCCCCTCTGTTTGCTGTGCTCATGGTCACTCGTGCTCCCTGGGGCCTCCTGCACCTGAGCTGTTCACCTCTGTGAGTGACAGACTGCGCTTAAATTAGCTGCCATCACTCCTGGCCCTGCCCATGCTGAGTCAGATGCTCTTGTTCAAGCTCCACATGGGTCTTGATGTTCTCCTGGGGTTACCCTGCCTTTAGAAACTCAGTTTGCTGCAATCTCCTGCTCTGCTGCAGGATGTGCCTGCACAAGAGCTGTTTGCTCCCTCAACCTGCTAGCCATGCTTTGATGCAGCCCAGGACATGGTTGGTTTCTGGGCTGAGAGTGCAGATTGCTGGCTCATGTTAAGCTTCTCATCAACCACCATCCCTAAGTCCTTCTTGTCAGGGCTGCTCTCAATCCATTCTCTGCCCAGCCTGTACTTGTGCTTGGGATTGCCCCGATCCAGGTGCAGGACCTTGCACTTGACCTTGTTGAACTTCATGAGGTTTGCACAGACCCACCTCTCAAGCTTGTACAGCTCTCTCTGGATGCCATTCCTTCCCTCCAGCGTGTTGACTGCACCACACAGCTCGGTGTCATTGGCAAACTTGCTGAGGGTGCATTCAATCCCACTGTCCATGTCACTGACACAGATGTTAAACAGCACCAGTCCCAACACTGACCCCTGAGGACACCACTTTTCACTGGTCTTTACTTGGACATCAAGCTGTTGACTGCAACTCTTTGAGTGTGACCATCCAGCCAATTCCTTATCCACTGAGTGGTCCGCCCATCAGATCCCCATCTTTCTAGTTTAGAGCCCAGGATGTCACGCGGGACACTGTCAAACTCATTGCACAAGTCATCTCAGTGCTTCTGGTAGGAGCAGAAACAAAACTGGTCTAGTGGAAGGTGTCCCTGCCTGTGGACTAGATGATTTTTAAAGGCCCCTTCCAACTCAAACAATTATGTGATTCTAAGATATAGTCCTGTTCTGGCTCATCATGAAAGGTTTTTATTTGTTTTGTTCTCTTTCAGTATCCTGTGGAACACCCAGACAAATTCCTCAAATTTGGCATGACCCCATCAAAAGGGGTTCTGTTCTATGGGCCACCTGGTTGTGGTAAGACACTCCTGGCCAAAGCCATTGCTAATGAATGCCAAGCAAACTTCATTTCCATCAAGGGGCCAGAATTGCTCACCATGTGGTTTGGTGAGTCTGAAGCCAACGTGCGTGAGATCTTTGACAAAGTAAGTGTTTCTTCTACTCCTTTTGCTGTTTGTGCTAAGGTACTCCCAAACACTCTACTGTACCTGTCTTACTGGCCTGGTTCTTGTTTGTGTTTTGTTTTCCCTGCTTGCACTGAGAGCAGAGGTTGCTTTTCTGATGTTAGGATATGAATTCTCTTTGGCAATATAGCTATTTAGATGGTTTTCTCCTACTGGAATTTATATCTGTTGTTACAGGATTATAAATGCCCCAGTGTCTTAGCAGTGAGGCTAGCATTATGATGGCATAAATATTCTCTGCATCCCTGAAAACTTATTTCAACACCTCATTAGCCATCACCTACAGATTTTTAAAGCATGTTATGGGTTCTTTTTCTGCAGTTGGACTAAATGATCATTGTAGTTCACTTTAAACTGAAATTATTATATTATATTATATTATATTATATTATATTATATTATATTCTTGTCCAGCAATATATATGGCTTGCAAAGGAGCTCACTTCCACTGCCCAGTTTCCCCGTAGATAGTGTGACCTGTCCCAGGAGGTTATCTGCATGGATTATCTTGGGAATCCTCACTCCTGTGGTCAGGGAAGGTGCTGAAAAAACAAAGTTGGAAAGACAGAGAGAGAAAAAAATTTAGGTTGAGAGGGAACCTCAGAGGCTATCTGGTCCAGCTGTTTGTCCAGAGCAGGGAGGTAGCTTGGAAATTCAATCAGATTGCTCAGGGATGTCTTGGTTTGAAAGACAGGTGTCTGCCAAGGAAGGCAGGAACCTCCCCTGGAATGGAAAATATGACCCCCTTCCCTTCGAATTATTATAACTTTGAAATTAAGGGGCTTTCAGGCAAAGATATGGGAAAAGGAATAACAGTTCATTACTAGTATGTATATGCATAACAAGGCAAATAAACAAAACCAGAAACCCAGTAACAGCCTTCTCTCGGCTGTCAAGCATTTCCCCTTTGGTGTAGTTATGGTCACAGCCGGCAGGGGCGCTGTTGACTCCCGGCCGGACAGGGCAGGTGCGATGATTCACTCGCGGCTACAGGGGGCGCTGTGGCACGAGCTCAGCAGTCTCTCGCGTGGGTAATGGCGGGCACAGCCAGCGGAAAAGATGGAAAAGGGGCTTCCTTTACAAACTCACACAGGGGCAGTCGGTCCCGGTGTCCCTCTGGATAGCGAAATGGGCTGTAGCAGGAACCTCGGAGCAGCGGCTGGAACAGCAGAAGCGAGCAGACCCGGGGTAGCAAACGAAATGTATCAGAAACTCCGCAGCTGTAGCAGGAGCCGCAGTGTCCCAGTAGGCACAGTGCTGGGTTACAGTGTAGCGAAAACCCCAGAGCAGTGGCAGAAAAATGGTGGGGCTGGACAGCGGCAGCTGGGCTCCCAAACGCAGCCGGGAGAGGCTCCCTTGGAGGGGGAGGGGATCGGGGTCCCGGGTTTTCCCCTGAGGCACCCAGGTAGATGGTGAGGGTCCTTTCCAGTGAGATAGGGTGCTAATAAGGTCTCAGTGCAACGGCCGCTCATACGAGCAAAAGCCTCACGCTAGGAGAGAACAGTAACAGGCTGGACTCCGCAGTGGCAGCGATAGCAGCAGCTCGACTGTTCCCTTTGATCCCGAGAGAGGGAGAGGAGCTGAGCCCAGCCCCTCATCCCCAGGCCAAAATCTCGCGGTATCTCTGCCCTTCCCAAGAGAAAACCCCTCAGGTAAGAGAGTAGCCAGATGCACCCTTCCCCCCTCCTCCTCCTCCCAGCCACATCTTTTGTTCTCTTAAGTATCGGTAGTTATTATCTCTTAGCAACAGATGGGACTAAATTCCATGAGAGAAAGGAGAAAAAAAAAAAGGAAAAATCCTAACCAATAAGGGCCTTGTGTTCTGAACATGTGCTAAGGATGAAGAATCTCTGACCTCTCTGGGCCTTGCGCTAGTGTCTGAGCTGTCACACTGAGAAGAATTTTTTCCCCCTTATTTCTAACTGGAATTTTCTTTGTAGCCATTTTGTCGTTGGTCTTTCATCCTTTTGCTGTGCATTTTGAAGAAGGATATAGCTCCCTTTTCCCTATAACTCTACATATTAGATAGCTGAAGACAGATTGGATTTCCCCCTTCCATTTGAAATTTCTTACCTACTGATATTCAAGTGCCTAAATGTCTCGGTTTGAGACAAGTTTAGGAGGAAACATCCCGAAAGAAACGTCTCCTCTGAAGAAGGCAGGTTTCAGCAGTCCCTCCCCCACCGCTGATACGAAAGGAATTTCTTGGAAGAAAGTGAAAAAACCTGTTTATTTAACACACACAGAGTGCACACAGGCACAGAAAAAAAGAATAATGTTAAATATTAAAACCTTCTCGCTGCGGAGAAAGCTGGTAGATTCAGAGTTCTTTCTGTAGGTGTGGCTCGGCTCCTCCCAAGGTCCGGAGCCGGGATGTGGTGTCCTGGGGCCTCCCCACTGGCTCCCTTCAATGATCTGTTCTCGGACCAGAGCAAAGCTGAACAGTTCCAGAAGAAGCCACAGAAGTCAATGGACAAGCTGTATGCAGTCCTGGGAAAACGTCTTGCCTCAACTGACAAAAAAGAAACTAGCTAAAAGTGAAGATGTAAACCCTCTTTGTGCTGCACAGCACAGCTGAGAGAACATGGGAGAGGATGTATTTTTGAACACAGACCGATTAAAGAATTCCACCAGCTTCTCCCCCCTCTCTTGGACCCATCTTAAACTTACAGGACCCCTTCCTGGGCATAAAGCAGACGATAGGGGATACAGTATCATAAAATCACCCCGAGACACTAAATAACCAATTGATGTCCTCAGATCCTGGAGGGAGATCTGGTCCAGGCAAATTCATTCCAGCTTTTCCTCTAGGCATTGGAGTTACCACCTTTCTGCCTGGTTCACAGTGCTCTTAGCTTTGGGGAAATGCGGCTTGTTCAGGAGAATTTAATTGAGTGTTTGTGTGGCATGAGACTTCCATAGCAACTCCTCCAAGCTGTCCTTGTGGCAGCAGAGCTCTGGTGTACTCTAAGCTGCTTTAAATGTAGGGTAGGCTTAGTGTGAAGTCAGTGGGCTCCTCTCCTAGTGGTATTAACATGGAGTAATTGTCCCCATTTGCTTTTTGCAGGCTCGCCAAGCAGCCCCGTGTGTGCTCTTCTTTGATGAGCTGGACTCCATCGCCAAGGCCCGAGGTGGGAATATCGGTGATGGCGGTGGCGCTGCCGATCGTGTCATCAACCAGATTCTGACTGAGATGGATGGCATGTCCACCAAGAAAAATGTCTTCATCATTGGTGCCACCAACAGGCCAGACATCATTGACCCAGCCATCCTGCGCCCTGGCCGCCTGGATCAGCTCATCTACATCCCCCTGCCTGATGAGAAGTCCCGGGTTGCAATTCTTAAGGCCAATCTGAGGAAATCACCAGTTGCCAAGGTAGGATCTGTGCTTTGTGTCTGGCTTTGGTTTGCTGTAAGATGTACATGCTCCTCACAAGCTGGGGATAGAGCAGAGGGCTGGTGACTGCTCCATGCAATCCAGAGCTGGGAAACCTTCAGTCCCTGAAGGATGGAAGTGAAGAAGTAGGGGGAGGCTTGAGCTCTGAGAGTAGGTATTAACGAAGGTAGGTGTTGGTGTGTAAGCACAGCAGGTCTTTGTCACATGGTGGAGTTCTGCCCACAGTGTGGGAACAGGAAAGCCTGTTATGGCAAGATGGAAAAGATTCTTGTACTCTGAAAGAAAAGTAAATGTAGAAAACAAGTGGGAAATGGAAATTGAAGAGGAACTACTGAAGTTAATTGTTACTGAACTGAATTGTTGCAAGAGCTATGTTCCTTGCCTAGGGAGCAGGCAATAATGAAACTGATAGTTAATCAGAGTAAAGCAGATGTCAAGTGAGAGCTCAAGCTATTTTGTGCCAAGCTTACCCTTTTAGGTGCTGTTGGGAAGGAAAGCTTCAAAGGAGGTTGCAGTACTACTCCCTTAGTTGAAGGGAAGGAGCAGAAGGTTGGTTGTCTTGGTCTGCCTGTGTGTCATTCCTATTTCTAGTCTGACAGTGTTTCATTTGACTCCTAATGCTGAGACCAGAGTAAATCTTATCCTAAATCCACAAGACAACCTGCCTCTTCTTGAGGGTAAACAATGCAGAGGCATTTTTCCCCTCTGCTCCACTCTCGTGAGACCTCACCTGGAGTATTGTGTCCAGCTCTGGGGCCCCCAGCATAGGAAGGACATGGACCTGTTGGAGCGAATCCAGAGGAGGCCACGAAGATACTCAGGGTGCTGGAGCTCCTCTGCTCTGAAGACAGGCTGAGAGACCTAAGGCTGTTCTGGCTGGAGAAGAGAAGGATCTGGGGAGACTTCATTGCAGCCTTCCAGTACCTAAAGGGGGCTTACAGGAAAGATGGGGAGGGATTCTTTGTCAGGGTATGTAGTGATGGGACAAGGGTGAATGGCTTCAAACTGAAAGAGGGCAGGGTTAGATGGGATACTGGGAAGAAATTTTTTACTGTGAGGGTGGTGAGGGCCTGGCACAGGTTGCCCAGAGAAGTTGTGGATGCCCCATCCCTGGAAGTCTTCAAGGCCCGACTGGATAGGGCTCTGAGCAGCCGGGTCTAGTAGAAGGTGTCCCTGCCTATGCCAGGGGCGTTGGAACTAGATGATCTTTGAGGTTCCTTCCAACCCAAACCATTCTGTGATTTACAGCTGCTTCCCAGGGTCTTGCTGGGTATGTGGGGAGTATGGCCTACCTTTATGTCGGCGAGAGGAGCAAGACGACGATCCAATGTGAATCATAAATCAAGCTCGTTTATTGTCAGACAGTGCACATACTTATACTACCTTACGTGCTCAAAATATTATTCACTTACAGAAGTTTCACACGGGATTTTTCTCTAATCTAATTAAAACACAGACTGGTCTCAGAAGGCAATAACATCAACAGTTTCTTCTGCCAAGCTAATCTCTAGACACCTGCACCTTGTTTACAGCTCTCATGTCTCCCTTTCCCACAGTTGTTTTGAGAACAGCCTTGAGCAGAGGCCTAACACTTATCTATGGAGTCTGGGTTGCTCACTTATACCTTATGTCTGTGCAGCCAGAAATGGCCATTTCCCAACATATCCCCCTTCTTTTCTTTGAGCAATCCAGACCATGTTTACATTTTTCTATTATTTATCAAATACTTAACATTATAAACTAATTGACACTTGAACTTAACAGAAATGAAACTTAACAGCACTTAACTTTAACAGTCCTTAAAACTTACCTATAATCACTTAAACTTAACTTCACTTAAACTTAACACTTATATTTAGCAGAACTTAAATTTAACAGAACCTAACCTTAATAGAGCTTAACAGAATTTAAAATCAATAACTTTAACCTAACATCACTTAAATTTAGCAACACTTAAACTTAACTGAACTTATGGCACTTTTACTCTTATGATTGTAATAACTATTAAAACTATTAATCTTATCTTAATAAACTTCATTCATCATCTATTTTTAAAACTTATATCAGTCAATCAATTTCTTAAAGGCAATGTTACTCTTATTATCTACTTCAGTCTTTTCCCAGTTAAACTGGGTCTTCCTTGCACAAGCCCTCTAGCGACCCATGGCCCTGGTCATGGAGCCATTCTTCAACAATTCCTCCTTGTTCTTCTTTTGCAAGCAAAACATTGTGGGTCACCTTGGTTACTTGTTTCATTAAACAGCTATACACAGTCTTAACAATTATTATAAACACAATAACAACAACACACAATCGAAGGCCTTCAAATAACAAGGTTTGGATCCAACCTGTGATGCCCAATGAGGACAACCATTTAGCTATTCCTAAGTCATTGCTCACTTGCAATTGCTGGGTGAGCTGAGTCAAAGTTTTTAACTGTGCATGTATTGAATTAGAATGATCAGAGAGATTCATGCAACACATTCCCTCAAATTCTTCACACCCATGTCCTTGTGCCAACAATAAAAAGTCTATTGCAGCTCTATTTTGCAACGTGGCGTGTCTCACCGAATCCACATCAAGCAACAAGTCTGAAATTGCTTTAGATGTAGCGTTTGTTTGTTTGGAGAGCCAACAACCTAGTTTGTTCAATTGGGCCAAGGCCCCAGCCGAGGCCACTCCTGGAGCAAGGAAGGAGGCTGCAATAATAGCAGCAGGCGACCAAAACTCGACATTAGATTTGCAATCAGCAGCAAAGCCGTGTACAAAGCGTTTCAAGCGCCTGAGATGGTGATGTCGAAGCTTATTAAGAATCATCGAGGTGTTGGGGGTCAGCAATGTCAACCTTCCAAGAGAACAGGGTCCCCCTTTCATTTTGGAGGGGATACCTGGCCAGGCTCGATCTCCACAAATGAAAAACACGCCACTAGGTAATTTCAAGGGTTGATTAGTAGAATGGGAAATGTTGGGGGAGGTATAATTGCACCATACACGAGTGTCTCCATACACTGAAAGGCTAGAGTTCACACGGGCCCAAGCCCCGGGGACCCACACCAAGCCCAGCCCTGGGCCATGGCGGCTACAGCCGGGGCAGGCCCCCACAATGCCTTTTGCTTCCTGCATTGTTATCTTAAACTTGCGAAAAAGTCCCTTCGCATTTTGGTGAAAGGTACCATGAGCTTCTCCGGCCTTGCTTTCATCTGAGGGGCCTGGATTGCTCACTTAGAGATGGCCATTTCCCAACATATCCCCCTTCTTTTCTTTGAGCAATCCAGGCCTGGTTTACACTTTTTTTTTTTCTTCTACTGTATTCATCAAATACTTAACTACACATGGCAATAATACACTTATGATTATAATAATTACTAAAACTATCAATTCCATTTTTACAAAGTTCACTAATCAGTCTTTAAAACTTAAGCTTGTTAACCAGTCTCTTAAAGGCGTACTTTAAGTGTACAATTATCTGTATCTTTTTCGTGATTTAACACACATACTTGCAACCTTACAATTCCCCTTTCTGTTTTAATCAGTATGAGTTTGTTTATGGCATTACCAGCCATTTGTCATAGGTAGCGCAGTAAGAAACACACATAACTAGACATAAGAATACTTCTAATACTATGTGCTAAACATTCTAAGGTGAATCTTGTGATTTTTTCATTACCCAATAGTTCAGCAAATTAGCTTCAATTGCTTTGTCTCTGAAGGCTGTTAATCAGGGTAATACCTTACTGAATTCTGGAATACTATGCTAACATCCAGGGTCTGCAACAGCTGCCTTGTTTCAGTGAAGACATGGAAAGCCCTTCCGGATAGGGTCTCCAAGTCCACCCCAAAAAGGATCCAGCTGATATAAATTCCAATTATTAAGTCAAACCCGACTTAAATACGATTTGGATGCAGAAACACCTGGGTCCATTGGTAGATGTCCGACCAGGGAGAGTCAAGGCTTGGCCAGGGCCAGGGCTCTAACTGGAGGGATTTCCCTAACACAGATCTTATGAGAAAACTGTTAGAAACAACAACTAAGAAGGTTACTTAAATCTGAGCAAATAATAGAGACAGTTACATAAACATAACACAGGTTGTGCAGACTGTAAAATAACAGACTTTACCAAATACTTTTGACTAAAAAGACCATGGTACCATGAACATGATAATTAAAAGATTGCATATGCATGAGTTTACGTACGTAATCTTAACATAACCTAATCCTTGCTATAACACACATAGCTATGTATAGTTGTAGTTAACTCTTATAAAATCTAGTTGTAATACTTAACTGTAACAGAACTTAACAAACCTAATAGCATTTAAACTTTAACAATATATTTATAAGTACTAATACATCAGGGGTGATCGCTTGGGATATGTTTGAAAACAGTGTTGCAAGCTGCAAGCACACAGATCCATCCTTTCTTTGCTCCATCTTCTCCGAGATCACTGTACTTCTAAGTTCAGCTGTAGGTATAAAACTCAAACACTCATTGAAACAAAGTAAAACAGGGAAAACAGTAAGAACAGATTACAATTCCAGTCATTCATTTCTATCTAGCAAGACAATTCCCATCATTAATTAACAAACAATACAAAGGTATACATTTCCTGACAAATTCTGCTACTAAGGCTTACCACTCTAAAACATGCAGGATTTTGCAGAATGAAAAAAAATCAAGACAGAAATATTTGAAATCTTATTCTAATACTATCACTATAAGAAACAAACTGCTCAGTTTTGCTCCAACAAGCAATCTTCTTGTCTTACTTTTTTTTTTTTTTTTGATAAAAGATACACTACTTAACTTTAACTTTCAAGAGTCTTTCAAGGAAAATCTAACTTAAACATTTCCTAATATGTAGTCTACAAGTTTGCACATGTTATTTATTCAAATGTTTCTTCTAGCTTATTAATCAGTTTACATTTCGCCCAAACTTCCTTATTCTGCTCGGCCCTGGCTGCGCTTTGGCACCGGCCTGTTAGGTGTACAATTCTGCTGCGTCCCCTCTGGATCAGTTCTGCCACGTTTTCAATCCTTTGTTTTTGCTGAATTGTTGCTGTGGGCTGGATGCTTGTAAACAGTCACTCCAGCACTCTCACTCTCTCCGTCCTCCATTTCTCCCCCTTTTCCTTTTTGCACTGACTAAGTGCAAGTCTTGTAGCAACCTAGATTTCCCAGATTTCTTCTTGTTAACACAAATTCCACCAGTAAAATCAGCAGCAAGTATACGAGACAATATGAACAGTCTTTGATACTTGCAGAAAAAAAAAAAAACGACCTATTAAAAGTGCACCCAGGGGTTGACTCAGGAGCACCGGCGGTCGAGGGCGCAGGCGCAGGGAGTGCTGGGCCGGTACTGTTGGAGCACGGCGGGCGGCCGCGCTCTCCTTCCCGTTTTCCGGTGCCAGCAAGCGAGCTGCGCGCGGTCCCTGTGGCTAGGGAAAACTGTTGTTACTCAGTCGATGCTGGGAAAAGAGGTTCCTCGCTGCCCGCCCGGCGCACAGAAAAACCGTGGCTGTTGCCGCGCCGTGTCACCACCGCTGCCGGCTCCACAGCCTCCTACCCCCGGCGCACTGAGATGCCGCCGGAGCCGAGGGCAGGAGCCGAGGGCAGGGGTCGCCGGGCAGGAGCCGCCGCTTACTGCAGCGGCCGCGGGGAGAAATCCGAAACCGCTGCGGGGGGGGGGAGGGCGGGGGGACACCTTTCCCTGGAACTCTGGAAGCAGTGTTCTAGGAGATGCATCTGCAGCTAAAGAAGAAAAAAGGAGAGGTCCTGAAAGTTCTCAACGACTTTGAGGAGCAGTAACTTCCTCGGATTCAGATAGAGATGAATAAACAGAAAAGCGAGAAGGATTCAGTCAGCCATGATGGTCAGGAGCTGGAGGCTCTGTTCTCTGATGTCCAGCCACTGTTCCCAGGCAGCAATTTGCTCCTTCTGGCCATCTCCCCCCAATTCTGGGGGATGTGGCATGGGGGGGGCGCCGTCGGAGGCTCGCGGGTC
Organism: Eopsaltria australis; assembly: GCA_034509425.1. Classification (NCBI taxonomy): domain Eukaryota; kingdom Metazoa; phylum Chordata; class Aves; order Passeriformes; family Petroicidae; genus Eopsaltria; species Eopsaltria australis. Next base: position 55,958 of record JAVTVJ010001103.1, on the reverse strand, counting down.
GAGCTCTCTAACCTTTTAAATATGTAGAAATTTTTCCAGTACATCACTTTCATCACTTTTCTGTCCCTTTTTCCCTGACGGATTGTAGAAGCGAGTCCGATTGCAAAGCTGTTTTCACAGTCTCGGGGGCGGCTGTCCGGTTATCACTGAACATGTCTCACAGCGCCCTTTTTAATTGTCTCTCAGCCGGGTATTTGAAAGGCCACTCTCGCTCTCAGGGTTAATCTACAGTCTCAAGTCCATTTTAGGAGATTCCGCATAGCGGAATTATCACAGTTCAATTCTCTCACAGAGATTATAAGTTAGAAGAGGTCCTGGACTGTCAGCTGTCCTTCATCTATCTCCATCCCTTCCGTCCTCTTCCCGGACCCTGAAGCACCGAGGTTCTCTGCCTAGGCGCGACCCTCCCGCCTCTGCGCTAAGGGCCTGCGTCTGGCAGGGGCTATCATTTCACCTCTTTTGTCTCCCATGGCGGTGACTATTTCTGCTATAAATGTCTGCATTCCCACCGGCACTTGGCTCATCCTTTCTAACATGACCTGAATGGAGGTGTCTGCGGGCAGCGTCTGCTGATTACAATTTTCTAAAACACACTGGCGTAACAGTGCCCCTTGCCTCCACTGCGGCACCCCAGCTGTGATAGCCGCGGATACCCTATCATCCTGCAGGGACTCAAAGAGCACTGGAAACGCCGCTTCTCCTCGGCTTAAAGTTCTAACGTCCTGAGCTAGTTTTTCATCGCCCTCTTCCAAAGCTTTCTGTTCGACCTTCGCCCAGCTAATTCTGCGTCTCCCTTCCCCCGCGCGAAAAGGAAAACAGCCTCCACCCAGCGAGGGGGGGAGCGCAGTCGGCTGGCGCGCAGGCGGCTGCTCCTGGCGAAAAGGGACACTGCTCCCTCGCATCGGGTGAGAAGGGATACAGTCACCCGGGGTGGGGGGCAAAGCCGGCTGATCTTCCTCCTGGGGTTCGGCCGGTGCACAGGGGAGGGGCGGACACCCCTCCTCCGGCTCCGGCGGTGCGGACGCCGCGGCGGCCGCTTGCTCCGCAGAAGGAGCGCCCGCCTCCGGGGCCGCGCCGCGATCGGGCGGCGACCCGTGCACCCCCAGAACCACACACTTCCCTACAGCCGGCAAGCTAGGTGTTTCGTTCCCAATGCCGAGCATTCCCGGGATAGGGTGCTCACCTCCCGGAGTCCCCCTGCTGCCTTCCGTGATCCCTTCTAGTTTCGCCGTGGCAACGGCTGCAACTTTTTTCTCTGCCTGGTATCTTTGCAAACAGGTCGTTACCTCCCTCCAGGGCTTCCCTAGCTTAGCGCATACTTTGTTGCTGTCTAGAATTCCCTCAAACAACTGATCACCATATTTCCGCCATTCAGGCAGGTCAAAGATCGTGTTAGGGTCCCCGAAGCAACCCTTTGTCATCCCTAACGTAACTAATCCTGCTACCTGTTTTAAGGTATCTTTGCTAACTCCCCGCTTTTCTAAAAAGCGTGTTAATAAGTCTACGGCTACCTCTTTGTCCATCTTCGTCCAGCTGGTTAACCACTTCTAGCTGATCGCAACGGCCTCTGCGTCCCTCCGCGCCGGCCCCTCCGCGTCTTCCCGCGCCGCGTCTATCCGCTGAATCTGCGATCGCCACGCAGCTTCTCAGAGTGTAGCCGTTTCGGGCGGCGGACCTTTCTCCCGAGGTCCGAGCTATCGGATCTCCCCTTCGTCGCGCAAAAGGTATAGATCTTAGCTCCCCGGTCGCTGCTACCGGTGCTTTCCCGATCCCGCCGGTCCGGTCCCGCACGTCTCCGTCCCGTACTTCGGGGTCACCATTTGTCGGCGAGAGGAGCAAGACGACGATCCAATGTGAATCATAAATCAAGCTCGTTTATTGTCAGACAGTGCACATACTTATACTACCTTACGTGCTCAAAATATTATTCACTTACAGAAGTTTCACACGGAATTTTTCTCTAATCTAATTAAAACACAGACTGGTCTCAGAAGGCAATAACATCAACAGTTTCTTCTGCCAAGCTAATCTCTAGACACCTGCACCTTGTTTACAGCTCTCATGTCTCCCTTTCCCACAGTTGTTTTGAGAACAGCCTTGAGCAGAGGCCTAACACTTATCTATGGAGTCTGGGTTGCTCACTTATACCTTATGTCTGTGCAGCCAGAAATGGCCATTTCCCAACACCTTTATATGTGGTTAACTTTTCCTAATACCAAGAACCTTAACAGCTCATCTTTTCAAAATTGACCAAAGTTGAGGCAGCACCTTTATACCATGAGATCTAAAGACACTTTTTTGTCACCTGAGGATGTAAGGTATAAAGGACAGGCCTCTCTTGGGGATTGCTTTTTGTTTGGTTTGGTTTGGTTTGTTGTTCTTGTTTTTGTTGGTTTTTTTGGGGTTTTTTTCCACTAGGATGTTGACCTGGATTTCCTAGCTAAGATGACCAATGGCTTTTCGGGGGCTGACCTGACCGAAATTTGCCAGCGTGCCTGCAAACTGGCCATCCGCGAATCCATTGAGAGTGAGATCAGGCGAGAGCGTGAGAGGCAGACCAACCCTTCTGCCATGGTGAGTGGGATACTCTGAGTTTTCCCCACTTATGACACAGGCAGCCCACCTCTGCCTGTGGGTGAGGCAGGATGCATTCCTCTTAATAATCCTTGGTTGGGGATGAGTGGGATCACAGCATAGAGCATGGAATGGGAGCATGAGGCCCTCCTGGGGTACCTCACTGTCAGCATTGCTCAGAAGGCCAGCCCCTGCTGCAGCCCTGACTTAGTCTGCCACAGTGTCTCTCTCCAGCTCCAACTTTTGTGGATATTGGAGCCTCCTGATCTAGTGGGAGGCTGTGGGTGGCTGTTGGATCACAGAGCTTGGGCATGCAGTTCACCTGGTCCCTCTGTCCTGCTGCAGGAGGTGGAGGAGGACGACCCGGTTCCCGAGATCCGCAGGGATCACTTTGAGGAGGCCATGCGCTTTGCTCGCCGCTCTGTCAGTGACAACGACATCAGGAAATACGAGATGTTTGCACAGACCCTACAGCAGAGCCGTGGCTTTGGCAGCTTCAGGTAACCATGGGAAGGGCAGTGTGGCTCAGTTAGCCCCAGAACAGAGCATTGAGGCAGCTTCCTGCTGGATTCTGAGTAACAAATTCCCTCTTCCACTGCATTTTCCCATTTTCCCCAGCATGTACAGCAGCAAGCTGAGTGTGTGGCAGGTGTAGACTGTGCTGCAGGTTGGTTGTAGCTACTCTGTTAGTGCTCCTGAAGTCCAACAACCCTTTTTCCTTTAATGCAAGTGTCTTGGTTTAAGACAATTTAAGGGGGACACTGAGTTACCTCCCCTTATAGCTTTAAATAATCCCTTTCTATTAATAAGGAGAGACGAACATGAGTAGATATAAATGAAATAATAACAGTTTACTAAAAAACAAAACAGCAACAGGCAAAAAATAACAGTGATAATCATTAGTTACAAAGTTGCTAAATCTCAGAGTCCCCAGGAAGAAAGAGAAACTCAAAATGGTGGAGTAACTCCCCTGAAGATGTCACCCTCCACAGACAACCACGTGTGGGGAAACAAAGGCAAAACAGTTTAACCTCCACCCATAAATGCAGAGCAGGTCCCCCTAATTGTCCCGTGGAACAGTGACAAAATGGCAGAGAGTCCTCTCTCTGGGCCATGCATTTGAGAGAGAGAACAAAAGAATCAACGTGGCAAACAAGCCTCTACAGTTCCAAAGCTCCCTCCCCCCAAACAAACAACTGGAGCAGGGGAAAACAAAACCTGGGAAAACTATTTCTGTCCAAAAAGAGTCAATGCTGCTGGGGAGCTGACACAGGCTCTCACGGTGGCTCAGCAGGCTTCCTCTCTCTCTGCCTCTCCCTCGACCAGCTGGGTCCAGCCAGTGTCAGCACTGCAGCCTCCAAGCTGCTGGTGTTGATGCTGCTGTCTTGGGTCCCTGTTCTGATGGATGGGGGAGAAAAAAAACACACTTCTGAGCACCGAAGAATGGTGGCCCAACCCCAACTGGCAAAATTCACTCTGAAACAGTTTTTGATTGTGAAATGCAGCTTCTCGTGTTGCTGCTGTTGCTCTACTAGAGCCAAGAGGCAAGAGAGAGCTCTGCCTTCATGTCTCGACCTCAAAAAAGCCCAGGCATCCCCCAGCCCCACAGTTCCATTTCTGGCCGCAGGATCTTAAAGAAACAGTAACAATCTTTGGGCACAGATAGATATGGAATACAATAACATTTTGGGTTACCCAGGACAGGTGACAGCCAGAAGTCGTATAAGCCTTTTGCATGATCTGCTATAAGGTTTCATCCCATTCCTCCTGCCCGTCCTACTTGTCACTGGGGTTTGGCATGGAGGGAAGGAATGATGCTGAGCTGCAAGAAGGCTTTTGAACAGTATCTCTTCTCTCCTGTCCTGCACTGCTGCATGCAGGTTCCCGTCAGGCAACCAGGGCGGCGCCGGTCCGAGCCAAGGCACAGGAGGTGGCAGCGGGGGCAATGTGTACAGCGAAGACAATGACGACGATCTCTACGGTTAACTCTCAGCTTGGTGGACCAGCTCCACATCAGGCCACATTGTACAGCAAAAAAATCCAATGTTCAGTGGACTCTTAGCTTCTTCATTCTTCAGTCAGAACAGTGTAGCTGCACACCAGACTTTGTACAGGGAATATTTTCTGCAAACACAAATTCAGAGTGGTGTTCAGTTGGGAGGCAGACAGTGAATTAACAAGGAGGTGAACTGACTTAATTTCTGAAAAATTTCTGTTCTAGTTTATGTGGCAGAATCAGCAGCTTTAGTAAAGAATACAATGCTAGCCTGTATAAAAAAAAATCCCACAAAAATGATAAAAATAATAAAAAACCCACAACACTCCTTTGTGTGTGCCTGGTACAGTATAGTTTGTGCTGTCCCTGTAAACTCCATGTCTCATATGCTGAGCACCCCTCAGTCTGGTGGAGCCTATCTGTATGCATGCTTCCCTGGTGTGTTTGAGGTTGCTCGTCCGTCGTTGTCTCTTAGCCCAAGTTAACAGAAGAAATTGGTTTGGCAGTCTGTCTCTACTCTGCTTCAATTTGGCAAGAAGCACCAACTAAGAGAGCCTGGTATCAGGTATCTCTTGCTTCTCTGATGCTGGCCCTGAGCTGTCGGGTCTCCTGCTTCTTTGGCTCCTCTGCAGCAAAGGATTTCAGTAATACTGGTTCTGGTAGAAGAGGGCTCTTGGGCTGTCTCTGAAGTTTGTGGTGCAGCATGACCCCACTATTAGGAAAGGGGATGCTGCAGCACTGTTCATCAGGCTCTGTGGAGAGATTTTCCCCCTTCCCCTGCAATATTTCATGCATACTTTTGGGGTTCTGATGACAGGCATGGCTGTCTGCTGCCAGCCTGCCCCCATTTTTGCCTCATACTCTGTAGTTGGGTTCTGATCATAGTCCTTATCCTTCCTTTCTGGTTACATGTTGCTGCCTTACTTCTTGGTTTATTTTCCCCTCTCTGAACTGTACTGCTGTACTTCAGTGTTTTATATGAGAGAAGCCCTGGGTCTGGTCTCATCATGCACACAGGAGCAGTGTGGCATGCTGGATATGATCCAGCTGTGAACTGAAGGAGAGAGCCTGTTTGAGACAATGGCCATAAGACACACAGAGTGGTCATGTGCTATTGACTTAGAGAGGGTGCAGGAACTGAGGATTTCTGCAAAGTTTAAATGTTGATTGTGTGGCAGAAGGGTGCCCTAGGCTTTTGGGGCGGAGCCACACTGAAGATAGCAACCTCCCCTGTGGCAGGAGTTGTGTGGGACCTAAGCAATGTGAGTTTCAGCCCCAAAGCTTGGCAGACCTAGGAGGACTTCAACCTGGCTAGATTTAAGGGGAGAGGGGAGGCATGCAAGAGTCTTGTCTCAAAACGGTAGGATGGGACTATCCATGAGAGGGGGACTAGTGCATAGCAATGGGGAAGAAGACCACCTGCTGTGGTAGAACATGTAAGCCCCCGGGAAGTGGGGTGTCATGGGTTGACCCTGGCTGGGTGCCAGGTGCCTACTCAGTCACTTATCACTCCCTTTCCCATTGGGAGAGGGGAGACAATAATACGGAGGAAAACTATCAGGGTAAGATAAGGCAGTTTATTACAGTAGAAAGCAGAAAATAAGCGGGGATCTGCGTGCACAAGAGCTAGAGAGGAAAAACAATCAGTCTCTACTTCCCATCAGCAGCAATGTTCGGACACTTTCTGGGAAGCAGGGTTTCAGTACGCAGAGTGGTTGCTCAGGAAGGCAAACATGGAAAACTCATGAATGCCCCCCCTTCCTCCTCTCTTCCTTCCCTTATATATCTGAGCTGACATCATATGGTATGGAATATCCCTTTGGCTGACTGGGGTCAGCTGGCCTGCTCATGTCCCCTCCCAGGATCTTGCCCACCCCCATCCCCTTTGGTGGGGGAAGGAATGTCAGAGGGATAGCACTGCTTGGCAGTAGCCAAAACACTGGTCTGTTATCAATGCCAACTACCAATGCAAAGCACAGCACTGTAAGGGCTGTGAGCTTTACCCCAGTCAGACCCAATACATGGGGGTAGCCCCTTCTCAGGTCCTCTCTCCTGCTTAAGAGCTGTCTGCCCGCCAGCACCACTCTTCCCGTGTCCTTATGCCACCTCTGTTCTGCTTTGCAGGGAAAATGCTGGCCATCGTCTATGGCAGCAGGGTTAAGGATGGCCTGTCCCTCTCAGGCTGGCACTTCCCTTTCTGGGGATAACTGGCTCCTGAAAACCTTTACTCCAGGGCTGCTTCCCTGCCTGTACTTTTCTCTGCTGCTCTGTGCTCCTCCAAGCAGGGTGGATGCAGGTACTGGCTTTGCTTTCATTGTGTCCTACCTGTTCATCAGTGCAAGCCCAAGAGAGGCAGCTCCAGCCAGGGAAGGAACCAGCCACCTGGGAAGGTTCTCCACCCCTGCTGGGAGCTCTCTAGGACTCTTCCAAAAGCCTTCCTCAGCTCTGGTATTGGGTGAATTTCTTCCTGCCAGTTTGGAGACGTGACCATTCAGCAAGCCCCCAGCAGATCTACCCTGGCATCTCTGCTGTGAAGGCTGGGACAAGCAGTGAATAGGAGAGTAGGGTGTATGTGTCCCAGATCCCCAAAGCCTTTCCTGCTACCTCTCCTAACTGCAAATGTTAATTAAATCCATCACAAGGGCTGGAAACCCTCATCTTTTTTCCCTGCCACCTCTGGGACATGGTTCCATGGTTCCTCACGGGGACATCACCCACAGTAGCACTGAGAGCATCCACCCTGCACTGGAGTTGTGTAAAACTGTTGGGGGGCTGAGGGTGTCCACCAAATCAACACCTGCATCTATCAGGGAGCTTGGCTAGGGTCTCCCTCACCCCCATGCACCTCCACCACCAGCAGCCCCAAGGACTGTATGTGGCCCCAATCTGTGCTCTTTTCCAGGGGCCACACCTGCAGCAGAGACCCGTGGGAGCTGCATCAGCAAGAGCCTTCCCACAGCACACTCCTCCCCTGCCCAGGATCTTGCTGGGGAGACTGGGCAGCCCCAAAAGTGCTGGCAGGAGGAAGGTGCTGGCAGCTGGAGCTTGTCCTGAATGGAGCAAGATTAGTGAAGTGAGCAGCTGAGGGAGGTCCTTTGTTCACAGCAGTAGTCGGCATCTTCTCATGCCCCCCGGGGTTCCCCATGTGGCCCCAGAGCTACATCCCCATGTCGTTGTGTGTCCTGTGTCCATCCCCTGCCCCTAACCTTACAGTCAGGCTCCACAGAGAGCCATGTGTAGCCCAGCCATGGTGTATGCAGAATGGAGGTGTATTGGCTTGGCACGGCCTGGGTTGTGGTAGTAGGGGGGCCACAAAGATGGCTCCTGTGAGAAACTGCTAGAAGCTTCCCACCATGTACAGCAGAGCCAATGGCTGATGGCTCTGAAGATGGACATGCTGCTGGCCAAAACTGAGCCAGTGAGAGAGATTGGTAACACCTCTGTGATGACATATTTAAACAGAAAATCAAAACAAAACTCAAAAGTCTTTGCTGGTAGTTAGAGGAGGAGGTGAGAATATGTGAGGGAAAACAACATGGCAACACCAAGGTGAGTGGAGAAGGTGGGGGAGGAGGTGCTCCAGGCATCAGAACCAAGATTCCTCTGCAGGCCGTGGAGAGGAGCATGGTGAAGCAGGCTGTCCTGCTGCAACCCATGTGTCACAGGGGATGCAGAGATCAACCCACAGCCTGTGGGGGAGGTGCCCATGCCAGAGCAGGTGGATGCCAGGAGGAGGCTGTGATCCAGTAGAACACCCAGAGGAGAGAAGGGGCCCCTGCTTCCAGGCTGGAGGAGCCTGTCCATGGAGCACTGCATGCCGTGGAAAGAGCCATGTTGCAGCAGTTCTGGGAGGACTGTCTGCCCATGGGAGGGACTCAGTTGCAGCAGGTGCTGTATGACTGCTGTTGATGAGAGTGGAACCACGCTGGAGAAGTTCACGGAGAACTGTCTCCTGTGGGAGGGACCCCATAGCCTCACAGGGGAAGGACTCCTCTCCCAGAGCAGTGGAAGAAAATCTTGGTGATGAACTGACCAAAACTCGCATGCCCTGTCCATGGGAAGGAGGGAGGGGCTTGGGGGGTGTCTTAGGTTACAATGGTATGTATTCTATCACCATCTTCATGGGATGTTGGGGCTGGGTGGGGCAGTGTTCCTGGCTCATCCCTGATAGCCCCAGGGCATGTGTCCTAATGGGCCAGCTGTTGGAGCCAGGTGGGGCACTTTGCTTTTCTTGTCCCTAATGGCTGCAGTTAATGGGCCATTGAGTCCCACTGATAAAACTACATCATCCCATTGTGAGATGCTCTGCCCAGGGGGAGGAACCAAGCATCCCTATCTGGATATAAACTGAAATTTGAAACACCACAAGTCAGCTTTTCCACTGGATTCTCAGAGGAAGATCAGACCCTTCTACAGCACCACTGGACCTTCAGAGGAGAACTACACCTTTCACAGGATCACTGCTTCAACAGAATCACATCTATCACTCCCAGAGGATTGCAGCAACCTTCTAAGTGGACTACTACCAACACCCTGACCGACAGGGTGTCAGGTTGTATTCTGACTCTGTCAGTGTTTTTGTACTATTACATTTTTCTATTAAATTGTAGTTCTGACTTTGAATCTCTCACAGATTTGCTTTCAAACTACCACATTTTTTGGCGCCCAATGTGCGGCAAGGCCCTGAGAAAAGTCAGAATTACAGTTTTGTGTTCTAGAAGCCACCTATTCACCATGATACTCAACATACTTACATGTGTCCTGTACCTTGCTCTATATATATTTCCGCAGACAGGGAACTACCTGCCCGTAGTAATGCTCCTGTGTAGGCCGGGGTATCGTATAAAAATTGCTTTATTAGTTTACTATGTCTATTGCATGATAACCTCCGAGGCAATGAACACCATTCAGAATATATACTCAGTTTTGTTTGCTTGGCCTAGTCTGGGCTGCTACATCTGGGGCCTCCTCAACAATTGCACCCAGCCCCTAGGGGAAAGAGTGGAGAATGGTTTCTTTCAGCCTTTCAGACTTGACACAACAGTTTTTGAGAATATTGAGTTCCCTTTGGATGTCAAAGATGGTATAATCTTTCTGTTAGTTCTGCTTTGTCTTCTTTGTACAGCCTGCACGGTGTACACCATGCTTAGAGTCAGAAAAATGCTTGATGTGGCACAGTATCCTCAGGATGAGGACAAGAAAAGCAGCAGAACATCAGGCACCATATCTAAACAAACTGCCATGGAGGAAAAAGAGACCGAAAGAACCGACAGCGTCTCTACACAAGCCATCACCAAGCCAGTAGCAATTGCCCCCGTTCAGAAGAAGAAATCCAAGAGCAAATCAGCCCACACAGTGACCGATGAGGAGGAGGCTGGACCTTTGCACCAAGCAGAAGAGATGGAGCCAGAGATCATCACTCGCTCTTTATCCCTGGGTGAGCTGCATGACCTACGGAGGGAGTTCACCAGCCAGACAAATGAATCCATCCTTACCTGGCTTCTTCGCATCTGAGACGCTGCAGCCAATGACACCATTCTAGATGGAAGTGAGTCCAGACAACTTGGATCCCTGACCCAGGATGTGGTCATCCACCAGGGGACCGGGAAAACCCAAGAAACTCTCAGCCTCTGGCGGCAACTGCTGGCAAGCGTAAAAGACAGATACCTTTGTAAAGAAGACCTCCAGGTGCACCAAGGAAAATGGAGCACAATGGAACAAGGTATCTGATGCCTGAGAGAATTGGCCGCGCTGGAGATCATTTTCTCAGAAGATGAAAGATTCCCTAAGAACCCATATGATGTCCAATGCACGTCACAGATGTGGTTGAGATTTGCACGGCTTGGACCAGAGATATACTCCCGTTACCTAGCAACACTGCAATGGAGGGAAGGAGAAGACAAGGTGGGAGTACTGGTCAACAAACTAAGAATCTATGAGGACACTGTCACCGCCCCGTTATGCACCCATGTCTCATCAGTGGAAACAAAGCTGGCTGAGCACGTTCGAAGCTTGGAAGAAAAACTCAGGAAGGAGCTGAAGCAAGAAATTCACCACATCTCACCAGAACTAACAAGAGTCTCTGCTATTAGGAGCCAACATCCCCCAGCCAGAGAAAGAAGATACACTCCACGAGGTAACCTCTGGTTTTTCCTTCAGGAGCATGGAGAAGACATGAGGAAGTGGGATAGAAAACCCACCTCTTCCTTAGCAGCCCGTGTACATGAACTGAAAAGAGGAACAGCTACCACAAGAAGCCCACCTAGAGTCAACGCCGCTCCGGTCTCTTGTGGACAGAACTCAGAACAGTATAGGAATGATGATATGACTGATCCTCTTGAAGGGACCTCAAGAACATATTTACAGGAAGAGAGCAACGTGTACCACGATCAGGAATAGAGGGGCCCTGCCTCTAGCCAGGTAGAGGAAAGGGACAACCGGATCTATTGGACTGTGTGAATCCGATGGCCTGGCACATCTGACCCACAAAGATATACGGCTTTGGTTGACACCGGCGCTCAATGTACCCTGATGCCATCAAGGTACGTGGGAACAGAATCTATTTCTATTTCTGGGGTGACAGGAGGATCCCAGCAGCTGACTGTATTGGAAGCTGAAGTGAGTTTAACTGGAAACGAGTGGCAGAAACACCCCATCGTGACCAGCACAGAGGCCCCATGCATCCTGAGCATAGACTATCTTAGAAATGGGTATTTCAAAGACCCAAAAGGACATCATTGGGCTTTCGGGGTAGCCGCAGTAGAAACAGAAGGCATCCAACAGCTAAATACCTTGCCTGGTCTCTCAGATGACCCCTCTGCTGTGGGACTGCTAGAAGTTGAAAAACAGCAGGTACCAATGGCCACGGCGACAGTGCACCGACGGCAGTACCGCACAGACAGAGACTCTGTGGTTCCCATCCACGAAATGATTCGTAAACTAGAGAGCCAAGGGGTGGTCAGCAAGGGTCATTCACCCTTTAACAGCCCTATATGGCCAGTGCGTAAGTCCAGTGGAGAATGGAGACTGACAGTGGATTATCGTGGCCTGAATGAGGTCACACCACCACTGAGTGCTGCTGTGCCAGACATGTTGGAACTTCAGTATGAACTGGAATCCAAGGCAGCAAAGTGGTACGCGACCATCGATATTGCCAATGCCTTTTTCTCCATTCCTCTGGCAGCAGAGTGCAGGCCTCAGTTTGCTTTCACCTGGAGGGGCGTGCAGTACACCTGGAACAGACTCCCCCAGGGGTGGAAGCACAGCCCCACCATCTACCATGGACTGATCCAGGCTGCACTGGAAAAGGGTGAGGCTCCAGAACATCTGCAGTACATCGACGACATTATCGTATGGGGGAACACAGCAGAGGAAGTCTTTGAGAAAGGAAAGAAGATCATCCAGATTCTCCTAAGAGCTGGTTTTGCCATCAAGCGAAGTAAGGTTAAGGGACCCGCTCAAGAAATCCAGTTTTTAGGAGTCAAGTGGCAAGATGGACGTCGCCAGATCCCGACAGAAGTAGTCAACAAGGTCACTGCTATGTCCCCACCTACGAACAAGAAGGAAACCCAGGCTTTTCTAGGAGCTGTCGGGTTTTGGAGAATGCATATCCCGGAATACAGCACAATTGTAAGCCCTCTTTACCTCGTGACACGAAAAAGAAATGATTTCCAGTGGGGTCCTGAGCAACAACAAGCATTCGAACAAATTAAGCAGGAGATTGCCCATGCAGTAGCCCTTGGGCCAGTCAGAACAGGACAGGATGTGAAAAATGTGCTCTACACTGCAGCCGGGGAGAATGGTCCATCCTGGAGCCTGTGGCAGAAGGGACCTGAAGAGGCTCGAGGACGACCACTTGGGTTCTGGAGTCGGGGATACAAAGGATCTGAGGCCAGCTATACCCCAACCGAGAAAGAGATTCTTGCGGCTTATGAAGGGGTTCGAGCTGCCTTGGAAGTAATTGGCACCGAAGCACAGCTGCTTCTGGCACCCCAACTACCAGTGCTGGGTTGGATGTTCAAGGGAAGGGTTCCTTCCACACATCATGCCACCGACGCCACATGGAGCAAGTGGATTGCGCTGATCACACAGCGAGCCCGGATAAGAAACCCTAATCGCCCTGAGATTCTGGAAATTATAACAAACTAGCCTGAAGGTGAGACTTTTGGGTTATCTTCTGAAGAAGAAGAGGGGCAAGTGACACGTGCTGAAGAAGCCCCACCATATAACGAGCTACCAGAGAGCAAAAGATGATATGCCCTCTTCACTGATGGTTCCTGCCGAATTGTGGGCGCTAACCGGAAGTGGAAAGCTGCTGTATGGAGCTGCACACGACGAGTTGCACAAGCAACTGAGGGAGAAGGTGGATCGAGTCAGGTTGCAAAGCTTAAAGCCGTCCAGCTGGCTTTGGATATTGCTGAGCGAGAGAAGTGGCCTCAGCTCTATCTCTACACTGACTCCTGGATGGTAGCTAACGCTTTGTGGGGATGGTTGGATCGCTGGAGAAAGGCCAACTGGCAGCACAGAGGGAAACCCATGTGGGCCGCTGAGATTTGGCAGGACATCACTACCTGTGTAGAGAGGCTGACTGTGAAGGTTCAACACGTAGATGCACATGTACCCAAGAGTCGGGCCAATGAAGAGCATCGTAACGATGAGCAGGTGGACCGAGCTGCCAAACTGACAGTATCACAGGTGGATCTGGACTGGCAGTACAAGGGAGAATTATTTCTAGCTCGTTGGGCCCATGATGCCTCTGGTCATCAGGGACGAGATGCAACGTACCGATGGGCTCGTGACCGAGGGGTGGACTTGACCATGGACAGCATCTCACAGGTCATCCATGGCTGCGAGGCCTGCGCTATGATCAAGCAGGCCAAGCGGGTGAAGCCTCTGTGGTACGGTGGACAATGGTTGAAGTATAGCTATGGGGAAGCCTGGCAAGTTGACTACATCACCCTTCCCCAAACCCGCCAAGGCAAGCACTACGTGCTGACCATGGTGGAAGCAACCACTGGATGGTTGGAAACCTATGCTGTGCCTCATGCTACCGCCCGAAACACCATCTTAGGCCTGGAAAAGCAAGTGTTGTGGAGACATGGCACCCCTGAGAGAATTGAGTTGGACAACGGGACCCATTTCAAGAATTGCCTTATAAATAGCTGGGCCAGAGAACATGGCATCGAGTGGATATATCATATCCCTTATCATGCACCAGCTGCCGGGAAAGGTGAACGGTGCAACGGACTACTTAAGACCACCCTGAAGGCACTTGGCAGGGAGACCTTCAAAAATTGGGAAATGAACTTAGCAAAGGCTACCTGGATGGTCAACACACAAGGCTCCATCAATCGAGCTGGTCCTGCCCAGTCTGAACCCTTGCACACAGTGGACGGAGATAGAGTCCCTGTGGTACACATGAGAGGTATTTTAGGAAAGACTGTTTGGATTAGTCCCACCTCAGACAAAGGCAAACCCATCCGCGGGGTTGTTTTTGCTCAAGGACCTGGTTACACTTGGTGGGTAATGCAGAAAGATGGGGAAACCCATTGTGTACCACAAGGAAACCTAATTTTAAGCGAGAACTGTGTATAAAGTTTCATTGTCTATGTGTGTATATATATATATATCTAAAGTTTAAAGGGGGTATTGGTTTGGGTATCGTATAGATGGTGATAGAATAAGGGGTGGATAATGTCTTAGGTTACAATAATATGTATTATATCACCATCTTCATGGGATGTTGGGGCCGGGTGGGGCAGTGTTCCTGTCTCATCCCTGATGGCCGTGGGACATCTTCTCTAATGGGCCAGCTGTTGGAGCCAGGTGGGGCACTTTGCTTTTCTTGTCCCTAATGGCTGCAGTTAATGGGCCATTGAGTCCCACTGATAAAACTACATCATCCCATTGTGAGATGCTCTGCCCAGGGTGAGGAACCAAGCATCCCTATCTGGATATAAACTGAAATTTGAAACACCACAAATCAGCTTTTCCACTGGATTCTCAGAGGAAGATCAGACCCTTCTACAGCACCACTGGACCTTCAGAGGAGAACTACACCTTTCACAGGATCACTGCTTCAACAGAATCACATCTATCACTCCCAGAGGACTGCAGCAACCTTCTAAGTGGACTACTACCAACACCCTGACCGACAGGGTGTCAGGTTGTATTCTGACTCTGTCAGTATTTTTGTACTATTGCATTTATTTTAATTTTCTGACTTGGAGTCTCTCACAGATTTGCTTTCAAACTACCACAGGGAGGAGAAGGTGTTTTAAGGGCTTATGTTACTTCTCATTCTCCTCCTCTGATTCTGCTGGTAATAAAATTCACTTGGCAACTTTAAGTTGAGCCTGCTTTGCCCTTGAAGTATTTCTCCCGGTCCTTATCTCGTTCATGAAGAGTTCATTAATTTTTTTCTCCTCCTCTGCCCAGTTATGACAGGGAAGGGGGGCGGGGGGCAGGCGGGGTGAGTGAGTGACTTTTTATGGGTGCCTGGTGTTGGGCCAGTGTCAAGCCACGACAGGAGGATTGCATTCCCCTGTCCCAGCCAAGGCATTGGCAATACAGGCTGGTCCTTGACCCAAGAGATTGGGACTCTGCAGCACCCCAAGTCTCTGGGCTTAGCAGGGTGCTCCTGCCAGCAGAGGGCAATGAGCCATGTCCCCCATTTGGGGTTTGGCAGCCTCTGCCCAGGCCCCTCCCAAGCACAATGCCCATGGGATTTTGTTCAAACCATCTGCCCTTACGGCTGCTCTTCCTTGGTGCCTTATGAACAAACATTTTTCCTGATATCAGTTGGGAATGCCCCTGGGTGCAGCATGTCCTGCTGCCTCTTACCCAGCCCCAAGGCCACCTTTTCTTTTTCAAGAGCTGAGCCACCAGCATCTCTCCAGCCCCCTCAGGCAGTCTCTGCCAGCAAGGAGCCCCCTTCACTGCCCCAGCTCCACCACCCCACCATTCATAGACTCTCCTCAGCTGGCCCCCACTCCTGCTGCCTGTGTTAGCCATATCCTGGGAGCCCCAAGAGGGATGCAGAACTCCCATGGGGTTGCCCTGGTACCACTGAGAGACAAGCCCCTTCCCTGGCCCTGCTGCCTGCACCCAGACCAGGGTAAGCACAGCCCCAGCATCTCCCATCACAACACACTCCAAAGATGTATATTTTTACTTTATTTTTTCTCTCAATACTGACATTAAAAAATACAAAAAAAAAAACCCCACCCTACTATAAAACATTCAGGTCTCATTAAAACTGAGAAAAACAAAGCAGCTTGTATCTGTGCACTGACTTGTCTTTCCCCTCCAGGTTTCTCTATGTCACACTCCACCAGGATCAGTGGAGTGAACCAGTGGCATACCCTTGCCTTTCAAACCAGGTGATAAATTAAACAGTGCCTAATGAAGCCTCCTCACCCTGTGCCAGAGCTGTGGCAGCAGCCAACCTCCCTGCCCTGTACAATGCAATATACAGCTGTCCACCTAGCCCCTGATGGACATCTGATGCTTGCCCTTCCTCCCCTGTCCAAAAGGACCCACTGTTTCAAGTCAGTGATTCCTCCTTAAAAAAAAAAAAAAAAGATTCCTGGCAGAATATTCCAGAGGTTTTCTCTGTGGTGCTGTCGTGGAAGAATACACAGGTCGGTCAAATGTGCCTCCTACTCTGTAGGAGCCCTTCCCAGGAAAAAAAATAGCACAAGGCAGAGTGGGCCAAGAAAGGTAAGAACTTTTAAAATTCTCCCAATGGAAATACAAAGGTTTTTTAAAAAATTCTGCATTTAAAAACAAAGCCAGATTGCCTCATGCACCTCCCAGTTCTACCTTAACACCCAGAAATGCCTCCTGAATTAATTGTTCCTGTAGAAAAATATATACATGCATTTCTCTTCCTAGTAAAATCTTGAAGGTTGAATAAAAACACTATTGAGAAACCACAGCTCTGCTCATGTTTGGCTCTACTTTTGCACCCATGCTTGTGGTATATATGTATGTATGCATGCACACATTCACACACACAGCGCACCACTCCAGGAACCCCAAAACAGGCAGAGAAAAAACCTTATGGAGTTTATCCAATGAGCTCTCTATATATGTGTATAATTTTAAAAATCCCAAAACACAGCAATGCAAACTCAACACATCTGAACAAGAAAGCTCCACCCTGGGCTTTACCTTTTCCTCCTGCTGGCTGGGGCTCTGCAGGCAACAAGTGCAGGCAGGTGCTGCCCAGCTCCCCTCAGACACTGGGAACAGCCCCAGCCCTGTGAAGAGGCAGGAGGCTGGCCAGGGCCATCCCCAAGTGCTTTGCATATCATCATTTGGCACAGCTGAGGCTCATTTGTGGGCTTGGCACAGGAGAATGGACCGTGGTTGGACTTGGTACAGTGGTCCCAGGTTAGAAACAGTCCAGCTCCAGGGTGGGACCACTGTAGACAGGAATGATCGATTTCCCCTAAGTGCATGGGACAGTCTCCTCAGCACCACAGTACACCTGGGACCCCAAACAGCAGCAAGCATCAGAGGGGAAGATAAAACTTACAGTGGAGATGTGGGATCCTGTGGAGTCCTATTTACACTGCGCTGAACCCCAACAAGTCCAGGCACTGAAGCTGGGATTCATCTGCAGTCTGTGGTGAAGACCATGGTGAAGCAAGCTGTCCCCCTGCAGTCCATGGAGATCCATGGGGATGCAGAGATCCACCTGCAGCCTGTGGAGAAGAGCCACACCAAAGCAGGTGGATGCCTGAGAGGAGGCTGTGACCCCGTGGGAGAATTGTGGAGAGAGGGGCCCATGCTGGAGCAGCCTGTCCTTGAAGGACAGCACTTGGTGGAAGAGTGATGCATTCTAGCAGGTTGACCTTGGCTGGGTGCCAGGTGCCCAATAAGCCACTCTATCACTCCCTTTCCCAGTAGGACAGGGGAGAGAATAAGATGGAGAACAACCAGTGGGTAAGGCAGTATTATTAAAGGAAATAAATAAGTGAGAGCCTGCATGCACATAAGCTAAGGGGAAAAAAAGTCAATCTCTACTTCCCATTGAAAGGAATGAAGGACTTGTCTTTGCAAACAAACAGAGTTTGCTGGTAGATAAAACTAGCACTGAGATAAAAGAAACAATGGGAAGGATTCCACTGATGAATGGAATGAGGGATAAATAAAACTGAATACTGGGAGATGAAAGAAACAATGAGAAGAACCATAAATTCCATTAGGAATTCCACCGAGTGACACAAGGAAAGGACAAAGGGGGGGATTATACATTAGAAGGGGGTCTTAGGTATTAGGCATTTTGGGAAGTCTGTACCTCTCAAATACCTCAGGCAATGGGGAAAGAGAGAGGGACATGCAGTCGGGAAATTAGGATAAAAGTGTTAGTGTAGGAAAACACATAATCACAGAATGATTATATGTGGTGCTTTATTGAAGGGCCCTGGGAGCAGGGGTCGACAGACCCAAATCAAGCTCCGCCATGGGTTTGAAAATGAACACATTTTATACTACACCATACATAATCATCATATAATCATCAGTTAATCATTAATTCAACATTGCTCTATTGGATATATTGTTTTCACTCAAGCATGAGTTTCAGCCCCCCCTTTCCTACTACCCTCTAACATTTCTCAGGATTGTTGCAAGTGAATTATTCTTCTTACTTATATTTACTATGCAATCATTTCATTAATCTTGTCATAAGTAATTGTCACGGAAAAAGCACACAGGTGCGGTTCTCATGACTACACTTCTTAGCTAACAGAAACAACACCTAAGGCCTACTCTTAAGGCCTAAAGGGCCTGTCGATCCCGCAACCTAAAATTACTACAAACCCCAAAATCATTTTGACCCCTATGCTATCATTCCCCCCTTTGAAAGTATTTTTATAGGTGTAAATGCTTTCACTCAATATAGTCCTTTGTTTCTGAATTTATACTGGATCTTTGTCTTCAAATCCTGGGTTGTCATTAGCATTGTCCTGGATGTTGCCACGACTTGAGGAATTCGAGGATAACGAAGGCGGTGGAGCCTTGCTTCGTGTCAGTGCTTGCATGATTCTTCGGTTCCAGGATGTTTTCTTCTGTATTTCTCCTTTTAGTATGCTGTAAACTAACCAGATTACTAGGAACATAACTAATAAGATTATCACATTTTCAATGAGAGATTTAACCCAGGAACTCACATTCCACCCTAACCCTTTGAAAACTTTATCCAACCAGCTTGTAGTCATGTCTTTTTGTTCGTCTTGTGCCTCATGTTCTGTGTGCTTTAACTGACTGATGTCATGTTCTACATCAGCAGTTACATTTGGGATGTGGACGCAGCAATGATCAACTTGTTCTTTTAAAAATCCACACACTCCATGTTCTTTCAGGAGTAATATATCTAAGGCCAGTCGATTTTGTAAAGTCATTTTGGTAGTCGCTTGTAATTGTATGTTTAGTTCCTTGAATCCTTCCCTGGTAACCCTTGCTAGTCTTTCTACTTGGCTAGTAAGTCTGTACATCATTACTCTGTTCTGGTAATTTGCTACATGACCGAACAGAGATTCTAGAGCCCACTCAAGTTTTGCTCCACTAGAGGGTTCTTGCCAAATTTCATCCTGATTTTCATCATTTGAAATCTCTCACCGTGTTCTTATCTGCAAAAGCTCATGTATTCCATAAAATGGGGACTTGTTCCAAATTGGGCATAAAGTAGGGAGACCTAAAGTAAATTCTATTACCCTTCCGTCAAGAGGCAGATGGGTTGTCCAGGTACCATCACTTGTGGCCCAAACAAATTGTCCTGGGCAGCGGACTGAACTTTTACTACATCCCACTACCATCCTATGATTTATGTGACCTTGTTTGTGTTTGATTCTTCTACAGGCACAACCAAGTGGCATGGCCACTGCCAGTGCCGGCACCTGCTTTATTTCTACATCATCAGATGTGCAATCATAAGTTTTGTCACATGCCCACCAACTTACTTTATCTGCCCGCATTCTGCTACTAGTGGCGATGTTCGTGACCGTCGGGTCAGTGCCATTTTCAGGGCCTTCCCATTTTAGACACCAAGGGGTGCTGGCCATATACTGGAATTTTTGAAGTATACTCGTGGACCATGCACTGTCCCAGGGTTCTGTCTGATCTTTCTTATCTTTTGCTCCACATTTCCATACAAGGGTAGTCTCTGTGACATTTTCCTTGGCCTTTTTATAGCGTAGTAAAAAGCACTGCCATTCCGCAAGGTCAGGATCTTCAGTCCCCTCCTCTATGATTTCTCCTACTCTCCCATGACTTAAAAGACATTCCAGTTTTCTCATAGGCCTCATCCACTCCCCAGCTACCCTCCAAATATCTTTGACTTCCTGCCTGGACTCGGGTACCTGTTCACATGCAATTGTTTTATTGTCTGGTATTTTGGGCAATTTTGACATTACGATTCCCCAGTTTATTGGGTCTCCTGCTGCTTTTGGTATTGGCAGACAGGCAGTTATTCTACTGGTGTTTTGCATTTTGGCAAAGTCTCTGATTAGTCCAATCATCAAATTTTCAGCTTGATTTGCACTGGGGCCTTTTATCACTTGTGGTTTTGCCTGCACCTCTCTCTTCATTCTAGAATGAAGAGTGGTTAGTTGATTTTCCTGCATTCCACATCCTAAAGCAAAATCAATCCCAACAGGTAACATTAATGTCCATAAAATGAGCATTGGCACAAGTACTAAACCCATTTTAAACAGTTAAACACGTCTTATCTGCAGTTTCATTGGTCCCATAGGTTGCACAGTCCACAGTCTAGGGTTGGCTTTCTTCACTTGTGTATAATGTATCCAAGGCTCCACTCCAGCTACTTTGACTGCTGTAAAAGTGGTCAGCAGCACTTGATGAGGTCCACTCCACCTTTCTTTCAGCGGTTCCTTGTTCCAAGTTTTGATGTACACTTCTCCTGGGAGGATGTCATGAACTGGATTTTCGAGAGTCAGCGGCCTATTCCACACGAGGGCGCTCCGAAGCTGAGCTAGAGTTTTCCCAAGAGATAAAACATAATTATATACATCTTGTTTCCCCGTGATATGGATGTTTGGGTTGGGCTCAGGAGACTCATATGGTTTCCCATATAATATCTTGTAAGGGCTTATAGACATTCTGCTTCTTGGTTTCACCCTAATTCTCAGAAGTGTTATAGGTAAAGCTTGTGGCCACTGCAATTTGGCTTCCTGGCATATTTTACTGATCTGTCTCTTTAATGTCTGGTTCATCCTCTCTACCTGTCCACTTGATTGTGGTCTCCATGGTGTGTGGAGGTCCCAAGCTATCCCCAGTAACCTGCTCACTTCTCTTACCACGGTAGCTACAAAGTGAGGGCCCCTATCCGAAGATATCCCTAACGGACCCCCAAACCTGGGAATTATCTCCTGAAGTAGCCACTTCACTGTTTCTTTTGCCTGATTGGTGTGACAGGGAAGGGCTTCGGGCCATCCTGAAAATGTGTCAACCCCCATCAACAGATATTTGTACCCTCGAGTTTTTGGTAATTCTGCAAAATCTACCTGCCAATAATCTCCTGGTTCCATCCCCACCCGAAGTCTCCCTAGCTGTGCCTGTCGTCTAGCTACTGGATTGTTTTTCAAGCAAATTTCACATTTTGACATTATTGATTTTGCCATTGTTAGCATCCATACTGAGATTACACTTCGTTTTAACATTTTTACCAATGCTTCTTCTCCCCAGTGACACTCGTTGTGTTTCATCTGTAGGACTTCTCTCATTATCAAGGGGGGTAGCACTATTTGTCCTTGTGTAGTTACATACCACCCTTCTGAATTCTTCTGTGCATTTAGTAGATGTCCCAGCTTCTCATCTTCTGTTGAATATTTCGGCTCTGAAGGTAGATTGAATTGAGATACATTAAGCTTTGTGGGTATCAATGCCATTGCTATTTGCACCTCCCGAGCAACCTGTCGAGCTGTCCAGTCTGCCTTTTGATTGCCCTCACAGATCTTGGTGTTCCCTGATTGATGTGCTTTGCAGTGTATAATTGCTACTTGTTCAGGTTTTTGTACTGCTTTTATCAATTGCAGAACTGCATCTTGATGTTTGATATGTGTTCCCTGGGAGGATAGCAACCCTCTCTCTTTCCACAGTGCCCCATGTACGTAGACAATCCCGAAAGCAAATTTGGAGTCTGTCCAAATATTTGCCTTCTTCCCTTCACGCAGTTCTAGTGCTCTGGTTAAGACCACTAGTTCTGCCCTCTGGGCAGATGTATTTGGTGGTAATGCTTTTGCTTCTACTACGGTACTGATTGTTGTTACTGCATATCCAGCATATCTGGTCCCATTTTCCATGAAGCTGCTTCTGTCTGTGAATAACTCCCAGTCCAGTTGCTCCAGCGAGATATCTTTCAGGTCTTCTCTCGCTGAGTAGGTGTATTCTATCACCTCTATGCAGTCATGCTCTAGTGGGCCTTCCTCAGCTGTAGTACCTAGGAACAAAGCTGGATTCAAAAGGTTAGTTGTCTTTAGTGTGACATCATCCTGCTCGGTCAGGATTACCTGGAATTTTATCATCCTGCTCGGAGATAGCCAATGGCCTCCCTTTTGCTCTAGAACAGTGGTGACCATGTGTGGCACATAGACATCTATGTGTCTTCCATTGTGAGCTTCCAGGCTTCTTGTATCAGTATCACAGTGGCTGCAACTGCTCTCAGACATGCAGGCCACCCGGCACTTACATTGTCCAGCTGTTTGGAGAAATAGCCTACCGGCCTTTTCCAGCTCCCCAGACGTTGGGTCAGGACTCCCAGTGCCAGGCGTTGCCTTTCATGTACAAACAGTTGGAAGTCTTTGGACAAATCAGGTAGTCCTAATGCCGGAGCCATTGTCAATGCTTCTTTCAATTTCAGGAAGGCTTCCTTCTGTGCTTTGCCCCAGCTGAACGGCTGCACCTTCTGGGCTTCATACGGGAGTTTGGCAATGAGTCTATAGTCCATGATCCATAGGCGGCACGATCCTGCCATCCCCAAGAAGACTCGCAGCTCATGGAGATTCCGGGGCTCTGCAATAGCACAGATAGCTTGGATACGGTTAGTACCTAGTTTCCTTTGTCCTTGTGAAATTTCACATCCCAGGTAAATTACAGTCTGTTGGGCAATTTGTGCTTTTCCCTTGGACACTTTGTATCCTCCCATGCCCAGTGAGCTTAAAATCTCAATTATTACCTTAATGCAGGTCGCCTTTTCTTCTATTGCTATTAGTATATCATCAACCTATTGCAGCAAGAGGTATTGATCTCTCGGTACCTGTCCTTGGTTGGTCCAGATCTCCAGCTCCTTTGCCAGTTGTTTCCCAAATAGGGTCGGGGAGTTTTTATAACCCATTGGGAGACGAGTCCAAGCGAGCTGGGTCTTTCTTCCGTTTTCTGGATTTTCCCATTCAAAGGCAAACAGCTTCCTGCTTTCTTTGTCAAGGGGGATGCAGAAAAAGGCATCTTTTAAATCAATTACAGTAAACCACTTGTATATCTCCTTCACGGATGCCAACAATGTATAAGGATTAGCAACTACAGGGTATATGTCCTTGGTTATTTCATTTATTGCCCTTAGGTCCTGTACTAACCTGTAATCCCCATTGGGTTTCTTCACCGGAAATATTGGTGTGTTATATTCTGATTCACATTCCTCTGAGATCTGATATTTCAGAAATTTATCAATAGTCTTTGCTATTCCCTGCCATGCCTCTGGTTTTATAGGGTATTGTTTGATTTGCACAGTTTTTGCTCCCTCTTTTAGCTCCACATGAACTGGTTGTGCTAACTTAGATTTTCCAGGTATCTCTGTTTCCCATACGGAGGGAAACATCTTCTATTTCCTTAGGAATTGCTGGGAGTGGTTTCTCTTTTATCATTAGAATTTTCCCCGTGTTTGACTCTGGTATTTTCATCAACAATTCCCCATTCTCAAAAGTTATTACTGCATCAAGCTTTGCCAGCAAGTCCCTGCCCAAGAGGGGGATGGGACATTCTGGGACATACAAGAATTCAGGAGTTAACACTTTGTTCCCAAAACACAAATCTAGGGGTTGCAGGAATGGCTGATTTTCCTCCTTCCCTGTGGCCCCAACTATTGTGGTGGATCTGTTCCCGATCTGCCCCACTAGATTATTTAAAACTGAATGGGTCGCCCCAGTATCAATTAAAAATTTCACAGCTTTTTCCCCAAGTTGTATTGTCACCACAGGCTCCTGTGATACAGTTGGCCCTGTTCCAGAATATAATACCATTACCTTGGCAACCTCTTCCTGCTGGAATGGATGACCTTGGCCAAACCGGTTTGGGCATTCCCGTTTCCAATGCCCAGGGAGATGGCAATAAGCACATTCATCAAAAGCCAATGGTCTCCCGCGGCCCTTTCCAAACCCGTCTCTCCCCGTTCCTCTGCCTTGGCCCCCCCAGTACCTCCCCTTGAATTCCCTTGTAACACTGCCAAGAGCCGTCCCTGCTTTTTATTAATTTCCTTTTCCCAGTTATTGTAAACTTTCCAAGCTACCTCCAGTAATTTGTCCAAATTTCTCAACTCTTCCCCTTCCAGTTTCTGGAACTTCTTTCTAATATCATCCTGTGATTGACCGAGAAAGATAAAAGCAAGTTGAACTTTGGCTTGTTCTGTGTCTACCTGGAGGTCAGTGTATTTCCTGGCCGCCTCTTTGAGTCTCTCTAAAAATGCAGTGGGGGATTCCTCCTTCTCCTGCCTGATTTCATATAACTTAGCCCAATTCATAGTCTTAGGTATAGCATTTTGAACTCCTATTTGAACCCACTCTTGGTATCTCCTTAGCTTCCTCATGTCAAGGGGGTTGTTAGGGTCCCACAATGGATCCTCAGAGGGAAAATTATTATCTAGAGTCCCCGTCACCAGCCCCTGACAAATATCTTCCCTTGCCCAGTTCTTCGCTGTCCTAAACACCATCTCCTCACTAGAGTCCATTAGGGTGTCTAATATTACTTGGATATCATCCCAGTCTGGGTTCTGAGTTTTCATAATCATTTTCACCACTCTAGCTACTTTGTCAGGATTCTCTCTATATGTCCCGGCTGACTGCTTCCATATTACTAGGTCACCAGGAGAAAACGGTATTTTTACAAAAACTGGCCCTTCCATCCCCACCCCTTGTCTTAAAGGAGCAATTACGGTTTTCTTCTGTTTGTCTGCCTTTGACAGACCCCTCCCCGTCCTGGGCCAACCTGGGGCTAATCTGGAGCATGTCCGGTGGGCCGTTGGTCCATCCTCATCACTTTCACTGCTATCAGCTCCTTCTGCACCCTTTCCCCCGTTCCCCCGTACCCCCATACTGTAACTAAACTTTGGTTAGTTCTGGGTAACAGCAATACAGAGGTGTCCTGGTCAGGAGTGTGGGGAAGGGGAGAACATTCTTGGGACCCCGAAGGAGGCGTAGGTGGGAAAGGGGTCTCAGGGGTCAGTGGGAGAGGTGGGTATAGTGATGGGTATTGATGGGCAGGTGGAGATGGGGAAGGGGGGTACCTGTGAGCAGGAGGGGTAAGTGGGTCGGTAACAAAGGAAGGAGTAGCTGGGTTAGGTGAAATGGGAACAGATGAAGTAAAGCTAAATCCCTTTGATTTTGCTGGAGCTACCAACAAGTCACCCTCCATGTCATCTTTCCGAGTTAAACTTTCATTCACTGCCAGGTTTGCTATACGTTTCCCCTGAACACATGCCACACATTTATCATTGTTAGGTACTGTAGTAACAGTTAAGCCTTCCTCCGCCAGCCATTCTGGTTCTTCCTGTAAATAGAAAAACAAATCAACATAAGGCATTTCATCCAATTTTCCCTCTTGCTTACAAAACAACAATAAGTGAGAAATCAAGTCAGATTGCAAAGACCCGTTTTCCGGCCACCTTTTCCCATCACGCAAAGCATATTTCGGCCACTGAATGTTACAATAATCAATAAGCTTATCCTTACGTAATGCTGGACCAAAATGACCTTGTTTCCAATGTGCCAACAAACACCCCAAAGGAGAAGCATGCAATATGGGAGCCTTGCCACCCAAAATCCCTTTTAGCTTCTCCATATTACTACAGAATCACCACTGCCGAACCTGCAATGCTTTTGCAATTGACTTACAGACGGCGCCTAGGCATTTACCAGGAATTCCTTAGCCCAACCAGGCGTAGCTTTCGCTGCGGCTTACAGGCAGGCACCAGACCAGAATTAAAGCACTTTACCTCTCCAGGGGACGTTGTGAATGGCGGAGGGCCGCAGCGCCGATGGGCTCCCCGAGAATCCCTCAGTGCCGGCTGGAGCATGATCAGATCGTGGGGTCCTCAGCAGCGCTCACAGGGTCCCATCTGGGCTCGCCAAAATGTTAGCAGAAGAAAACACATAATCATGGAATGATTATATGGGTGCTTTAATAAAAGGGCCCTGGGAGCTAGGGGTCGTCGGACCCAAATCAAGCTCCGCCATGGGTTCAAAAAATGGTTACATTTATACCATAACTAGCTTATAATCATCAGTTAATCATAAATTCAACACCACTCTATCGAATACATTGTTTTCACTCAACCATAGGTTTCAGCCCCCCTTTCCAACTACCCCCTTACATTTCTCAGGATTGCTGCAAGTGAGTTATTATTCTTACTCCTATTTTCTACTCAATCGTTTCATTGATCTTGTCAC
The DNA here is from genome assembly GCA_034509425.1 of Eopsaltria australis. Lineage (NCBI taxonomy): Eukaryota > Metazoa > Chordata > Aves > Passeriformes > Petroicidae > Eopsaltria > Eopsaltria australis. The sequence goes on along the minus strand of JAVTVJ010001103.1, from coordinate 29,705 downwards.
AAGTATTCATTACGGAGAAGCACACAGGTGCAGTTCCCATGGGCATTTTCCTAACAGAGCAATACCTAAGGTCCAGCTCTAGGCCTATCGTCCCCACAACCTAAAACTACCACCAACCCCAAAATCACTTTAACCCCTACGCTATCACTGCCCCAGGGTACTATCTGTCAATTTGTCGTTCATTCAGCAATACAGCCAATACGGCAAAAATACCAATCTGATTTGCTGTATCACTATATGGACGATATTTTAATTGCCTCCAACAGCACAACATTGTTGAGTGATTGCCTTGCAGCTTTAAAAATGACACTCACCAGCAATTGTCTGTGCATAGCTACAGACAAAATTCAAACAAAACCCCCTTGGAAACACTTGGGCTTTAAACTGCTCGAAACAAGTCACTCCACAGCCAGTAACTTTGAAAACTAACATGCTCAGTTTGAATGACTTGCAAAAGTTACTGGGAATCAATAAATGGATTCGCCCTCTGTTGGGAATTACAACAAAAGAATTATCTCCTTTATTTCAATTGCTATAATGGGGACCCAGACCTCTCTTCCCCTAGGCAATTGACAAAAGCTGCCCAAAAGGATTTAGAGACTGTAAGTGATAAAAACAACGTCCTTTGCCACACATCGAAACCCAGATTTGCCTTTGTGGCTGTTCCTGATTTTGCAGTCTTTCCAACCCTATGCTCTTATTGGCCAATGTGATGTGCAAGAACGTTGTCTCTGGTTGCTAGAATGGATTTTCTTGCCACACAACTTTTCAGAAAATATAACCACTCAACTCTAATTGATTATTTGACTGCTGTCGATGGGACGACTCCGATGTCAGAACCTGACAGGATATGATCCAGCAATGATACATCTCCCTATTACTGCAGCAGAATTAGAGGATCTTTTCAGGGAATCACTGTCATTTCAAATTGCTCTTGCGGACTATAATGGACAGTTTATTCACGCGATGCCTCGACATGCATTCTTGCAGTCCTTCAAAGAACTTCCCTTCCAACCAAGATGTCTACAGTCAAAAACACCTATTCCTGATGCAAAGACTGTTTTCACTGATGGATAAGGGAAAACACACAAAGCTGTGACCCTGTGGAAAAATGATACAGGAAAATGGGAACACTCCCTAACTTTCCAACCTGGATCTACCCAACTAGTCGAACTGGCAGCTGTTGTAGAAGCATTTTGTCTTTTTTCACGGGAACCTATTAACATTGTTTCTGACTCTTTATGTTACAAGAATCATCAAGAGAATAGAACACTCATTCCTGAAGGAAGTCTCTAACAAAGATCTTTTTGTGTTATTAACCACTTTGTATAACCTTTTACTTCACAGGTCTCATGAATATTACATTCTACACCTTAGGTCATACACCACTCTGCCCAAACCTATAGTGGAAGGTAATGCGAGAGCAAATGCTCTCACCATGACTGTCACTATACCACAGAAATTAGGGCAGGCAAAACTTTCTCATGATTTCTATCATCAAAATACCTGAGCACTGGCAAAACAATTTGGCTTAACCTTGCCACAAGTTCGAAATATAGTGAATGCTTGTTCACAATGCCAGCAAACTTTTTCCTTACCACAAATATTAGGTACAAACCCACAAGGGTTAAAACGTAATGATATTTGGCAAACAGATGTTACCCACATATCGATTTTTGGGATTTTTAAATATGTGCATGTTTCCATTGATACTTTTTCAGGTTTCATAGTAGCAAAAGCTCACAAAGGTGGGAAATCAAGAGCTGCCACCTAACATTGGCTCCGTGCCTTCAGCACAATGGGTGTCCCTCAACAGATGAAAACAGATAATGGACCCGCATATACATCTCATAAAACACAAGAGTTCTTCCACACTTGGAATATCAAACATGTCAGAGGTATTGCCCATTCCCCAACAGGGCAAGCCATTGTCGAAAAACATGCTGCAAAAACAAAAGAGGGGAAATCCGATAGGCATGCTCCCTCAAGAGCAGCTTGACAAAGCAACCTATGTTTTAAATTGTTTTAATCTCTCCAGTAGAGATGACTTAACTGCACATAAAAGGCTTCTGTGTCAGACCGCTGATGAAGAAGGAGTTCACCTAGAAGTCACATACAAGGATGTACACAGTGGTCAGTGGAAAGGTCCAGTTCCACTGTTAGCTTGGGGAAGAGGCTGTGGGTGTGTTTCTTTACCTGCAGGACCATACTGGCTTCCAACAAGATACATCAAACCCAGCCAAGGATGACAACAATGAACCTTGTCATCTTTCTTCTGCTATACTGCCATCAAATGGTGGAAGGAAGAATCTACTGGGCACACATTTTCAACCCACCGCTGTTTCAGCCTCTGATCTGGTGGAATCCAGAACCTCCCCTCAGCAACAATGGAACAGAATGGGTAGGAGGAACTTGGCTTCCTCCCCTGGATCAGGATATTGTAGATACATATATTATTAACACTACTTTTGTTTCTGATTTATTGCCTATTTGCTTAATGTGGAATCAAACGAGTACCTTCTCACCTTTACCTTGTGCCAAATTTCTATGCAATTGTACTTGATATATGAATCCTCAGAAAAAAAATTGACCGCTATTACATTGCTGACCAGTCTATCTCCAACAATCCCATGGAGGCCACTCCACCTCATCGTCCCAAATGTCATTTTACGTCCATTTCCAATTTACAACGTTTGGAATGGACATCATGCTTAGGACAAGAACCACAACAACAATTCTTACAGTATGGTAGCATAATTGACTGGGGACCACATAGTATCCTGAGAGAAAAGGGGCCAAATAAAACCATTCTTCCCTCCCAAAAGGCAAACAGCAGCATTGTTTGGCATAATGGTGGAATGGCCAGACCATTGATTCAATATTATCTAGGTAATAATCAATCGTGTTCCTAAGCATCTGTGGAAAATGCTGTTACCTGCATTTGGTAATACCATATACCAGGTGAACCTGAACAAAAATGGCAAATTTAACAGTGTTAAAGAGACAATCACCAATGACTTGTACTTCACACCTGTATGCTTTTGCTTTAGCTAATGATTTTTCAATTAATTATAAGAATGGCTTGTATTTTCTGTCTGCTAATTCTTTTAAATCATGTGTAACCAATGAAGATATGAATAACTTTTCTGTCCTTCCATTTAAGAGAAGACCAGAAGTTTGGGTACCTGTAAATCTGACTAGGACTTGGGAAGGACAAGACGGTATCTCACAATTGTCTCGATTATTCCAGGAGGAAATCCACAAGAGTAAGAAACAATTTTGCAGATTTCTTGGTTGAATGATCTTTGCCATCATTTCTGCTGCAATAGTTTTAACCATAGCCTCTGCAGCTGTTGCAGCTTTAACTAATTCCATTCAAACTGCCCATACCATGGGACAAGCTCTAACCAATATAACAAAATAATTACAAACACAAGAGCAAGTTGACAAGGAAATAATGACCAGATTAGATGCCTTGGAAAGTGCTCTTTTGTGGATTGGCGAAAGAGTTGAGGCTCAAAAAACCCGCATATCCTTACGCTGTGATTGGGAACACATACATAACTCTCTATGTCACTCCTCTTCTGTGGAATGAAACAGAAAAAAATTGGGAAACTATCAAAAACCACCTCCAAAGAGCCTTTGATAAAGCCCTAAGACAAGATATCCACTCACTTCACACTCAGTTAAAAGATCAACTCAGAGATTTGCAAACTCTGGAGGAGCAAAAAGTGTTGACAAACTTAAAAAATTATCTTACTAGGATAAATCCAAAAAATTGGTTTTCAGGAATAAATTTATGGGTTTGAGTTTTTATTGGATGAGGTTGTCTAGCAGTGATATCTTTTTTAATCTTCTGTCTTGTCCTTTTCAACATAATTAGAGCTGTTAAAGGCACATAAAAACAAGCTATGGTTGCACTCGCTTTTTCCATGACTCCTAAAAATAGAAAAGGGGGAGTTGTTGGGTTAATAGGTGTTGGTGTAAGGAAAGAGTTAAATAGAGAACAACAGCAGCAGTGCCAGCAGCCCCAGCAGCAGGTCTCCCTGACATGGCGTGTACCTGAGACAGAACTGAACGAACGAGTTTCTACTTCTACACCAACATAGATGCACACTCTTCACACACACTCTTCACGCTCCTTTACCATGTCTTTGGAGAGAACAACGGAAAATGTCAAGAGGACAGATTTATTGTAGGACTGTGATCACGTCTATAAGCTGTAACCAAAAAAAAGGCTCTTAGGAGTAAAGATATACTGATGCTTCTGAATAAACCTTAGATTCACCCAGATTCACTCAGAATCTCTCTCTGCTGGTGGGTCTTGTCTCTTCATGTATCACATACAGTTAGACTCTAAAGAATTGCAGTATTACAAATATATGAAAAATATAAAAATTAAAATCCTAAGGCATCAGTTGGAGTAGAAATAATTTCTGGATTGACACAAGCTGCAGCCATATCAAGAGCAACTGGGGAGAATACTATTAAGAACTTACAGCTATGGTTCAGCTCTTGGCCAAAGCCTAAATCAATACAATCTGATAATGGTAGTTACTTCACTGCAAAAGAGGTACAGGATTGGGCCAAGGCTGAAGGCATACAGTGGGTATTCTGCACCCCCTATTACCCTCAGACCAATGGCATAGTTGAAAGGACCAATCATCTACTAAAACGGTTACTCAAGCCACATGAACCTGGATGAGAAGACCGCACTTGGGATGCAGTGACCAAAATAAATGACCGATGGGGGGTCAACGGATGCCCCCGACTTACTGCCTTTTGTCCCACTGCTCCCACGATAGTACCCGATTCATTGAGTCCAGCTCATCCTAGAACTCTGACACAGTATCCAGGACAGCCCGTGCTGGTGAAACTCCCCACCATTGGCCAAGTGCCACTGGTTTTAAAAACTCAGGTGAATAAATACACTTGGATAACAATGGATGCTCACAATAAAGAGCATAAAATCAGTAGTAGATGGATTATCCCATCCTTTTAACCTTATTTGAGATTGAACTAAGTTGTTTTCTCTGATCTTTTACAGGTGCAAATCTAAACCCAAAGGGACAAAGAAGAAACCCATCACATTATCTATACCACACTATGCCTTGTTTAATTCCTGGGAATAATTGTTGCTTTAGTATATATGTCTTATTCTTTTTGTGTTGCAGATTGGTAAAACCTTAAAAAATAAGGGCCTTGTTACTCTTGTAAAATCATGGCTCAGGTCTGTTACTTCAGCTAAGTAGAAAAGGACTATGGGAAGTGACTCAGCTGAATTAGAGGTAGAAAAACAAGTTATATAACCATTACATGTTCACATCATGATTTATGGTGGTTGGTTGAATTACATTTGTTGTGCTTAAATGGAATGTAACTGATAAAGGCCTAATTGCTTTAAAAGGCCTGGTTTTTGCATTAAAGGGGCTCTCTTTTGCACCTGCCTGGGGACTCTGCGTTGTTCTGCTTTGTAACATTTGGTGCCCAGACAACAGGATATCAGATTGCAGTGAGGAGGTGGACTGCAACTCAGCTAGGTAGCCCTTAAGACCCTGGACCCCCCAGACTGCAAGCAGAGAGCAGAGCTCAGACCCTGCTACAATGACAGGGTACTTTCTTTGCAAACCACAATCCGACGGAGAGCAAAATGCTGGCACAGCCTCTATGGTTAGGTCAGTGGTATTCGCTGGACAAAGAACCATGGAACTGTGAGTATCCTGGGACTGGGGAGGTGTCCCGGTAGCGTCAGTGCAGCTTAAAGATATTGCAGCACTTTCTCCACATTGGAGCAAATTTTATTACGGGTTAAAGAACCCTGAACCTGCTTCCTAAATGAGAGAGGCTTTGATGTTAAAAACTCCTGTGCATAGTTGCAGCAGGGAGTGCTGGAAAGGCTGCTGATAATGAACCAGGGCACAGATCCAGGGAACAGATCCAAGGGACGGATTGGTCCTCAATTTAGCTCATGAAGTTGTATGAACAGCAGTGCAACAGGAGATGCTTCCCAGGGCAAGCCATACTGTTGCCCGCCCCCCTCTCCCCCTCTCCCCACCATGGCCGTTCTGCAGGGTGCCTTCCAGGCAAGCAGCTTCTCAGCTGCCAGCTCCCTCTGCAATCACTTCTTCACCAGCTGCCCCCATGACCCCAACCTCCCCCGCAGTTGCTCCCCTGGGCTTTCCAGGGGCCCCAGGCCTCTGTTGGCCCCCCAGCCCTTGTAGGGCCCTCAGGCCCCTGTCAGCACCCTCTCGCCCAGAGGCAGTTGGCCTTTGATAGGTACCCTGGCTCAGCCTACCCTTTCTGCCCCGGAACCATAAATCACAGCACATGGCAGATTTATACCCTACACAGAATGCTGATGCGCGTCTCTGTCAGAATGCCAAGAGGACGCATTGAAACACAGAGATCTGTCGGTTATTACTGTGTGCCCACCCGCTTACAAAGACTTAGGCTACTCTGTTATCAGAGAACTGCAGAGATTGGTACAGGAGAGTTTGTTGTTCAGTTAACAGGTGACGCTGAGTACTAAAACCCCAGAACTCAGACATCTTTACCCGGAACTCTGTTAAAACTAACTTTGTATTTTCAGTGAGCTGTGGGTTTTGAAAAGACTGTTTATTGGAGAGATTCAAGTCTGTGTGTGAATGTAGTGTCTTTCCACATGCCTGTAGCATTATGTAATTCCTTGCTTTGAGGCTGCTTAGCAAGGTTCAAATTCTTCAACAGAAATGCTGATATATTGCATGATTGATAAAACTTGCCATGTGGGATGTATACTACCTTCTCAAGAATTTTGATTTAAAGGTCTGATTGGACTTAATACTAATTTTTTTCTCAGTTAAAATGACGTTAGCTGTTACCACGAAAATTAGAAACTTTTATACCTGGAAAAGTATTTGCAAGTCGGCACCCTCAGAGCACCATTTATCACTATGTTGCTACTGTTTTAGTTTGTAGACAGGATGATTCATATTTGCAAGATATTGTGGCCCCTTAGAAAATTTGGGAGATCCCTTCTTGGAAATATTTTGGGTGGATATTAACTGAACAAAATGTTACGCCACAGCAATTAACTTTCAAGCCCCATGTCAAAACATTGCATGATTTACAAGAGTTACTGGGAGCAATTAGCTGAGTGAGGCCCATGCCACTCATAAATCAGGCATTCTTTTGCTCACTTGAAGACAAACGCTGAGTGTTATCAGCAGAAGCTATTCGAGTTCTAGATATAATTAGCACATGAAACTCCACTGCAAAAGCAGACAGAATTGTGCCAGCTTTACCAGTTCACTTGCTTTTTTACCCCACAGCTTTAATAGGGTAGTTTTACTGTGACTCTTTCACCATGAAGAAACGCGACATTTTGGATAGGGACAGATATTTAGTGATTCAAGTGTAGTTATTCTTCCTTGCCACTTTGAAATTGGACTTGACATCTGTTGTGTTTTTGAAGTTTGGGGATCGAAACTAGGTAAAAACATTAATTTTGTAGTCAAAGTTATTTGATTTTGTTGTGAGATAATGATTAATAATAGGCAAAGTAGGCTTATATTTTAAGGAATATAAAAAGGAATTTTATTAACAGACTTAAAACAGGAGTAATAATCAGGCATCAACACCAAACCCTTTAGAACACTCTTTTCCCTTCCCCACCTCTTTCATTTCTTTCCTACTGACCATACAAAAGGTAACACTTTGACTTGTAGTTAAGCCACCACCTCTGGAACAAAACAGTTTTCTTAATTCATGTAGAGAGAGAAGCTTTCTTTTGTTTTATCATGTTGACTCCCCATAGGAAATATAGTTTCTATGGTTATTAGCTTTCTAGCAAGCAACCCCCCTCCCCCGAAAGGAAAGATTTGCTTCTCCAGAACCTACCCATTTCAGTAGCTTTCCCAGGGTTATTACCAATGGACATATGGTGGTCATTGAGGTGTTCTTTTGAGAATGAACATTTCTATTACATTGGTAATGACATCCCCTTTTTTCATCATCGGCAACACAAGTCTTTTTCTATTGTTTCCCGGGGCAAGGAAAGTCTTACACAAAAGTTTCAGTCCACTGCTTACAACCCAGAACATTACATTCCCCTTTTCTCACCTCTTTTAGACCATTATTCACATATTACAAAGTATATTACAGCCAAATTTATTAACATGCTTTTTTACAAAAGAGTTTTCAACATTAAAGCACTCCTCATCTCTTCCTTCTTTGAATATAAGCTTGGTTACATTCATTAACTTAAAGTCTCTATGTTATACCTTTTGTAGGTGCCTTCTTTCCTGTGCTCTTTCTGTGTGTGGGGGAAAAATGAATGCCCCAAATCCCGTTCTGATATTGGAAAGAAACAGTTAATTTGTCTTTCGGTTGGGCAATGGTCACAACTTTTCGTCCACGTGGTTTGAGTATTTTAAGTCCGTGCCTAAACCGAAGGAAAGGAGTTTGTTTGTGCTGCCCTCCCATCCAAGCTGCGTCTGAGTTAGAGAGGCCCAGCGGGGACCGCGCCCGTCCTTCAGGGGGCTGGTTCAAAGCTTTTTTCGCGCTGGACTGTGCACGGGGCCGTCTGGCGGGCACCACGTCCGAGCTGCGGGAGGGGCCCAGTCTGAGTCCCCTCTCCCTCCCGCGCAGAGTTGCAAGGAGTCAACGGAGCCGCGCCCGGGCTGTGGGAGGGGCCCAGTTTAAACTCGCTCCCTCTCTCCTGTGTTGAGCCACGCCGTGGAGCTAACCGGGCGGAGTGCTCCCGAAGTCCACGGGGCCCGACCCCAAACCCTCTTCCCGCCGGGCCGCGCCGCGGAGGACCGGTCTGGCCCAAGCTAGATGAATGGAGCCAGTGAAGTTCCCTGGCCAGAGGCAACAGAATGAAGTCTCTCTCGGCTTAAACGGAGCCGAGCAGAGTCGATCCGCCTCCCTTTCGTATGGAGCCGCCATAAGAAACAAGACCAGCTTAGGTTCCCTCTCCCCTACCCCTCCGCGCCATGCGGGTTGACAGTCTCAGGCCAACCTGGTCTGAGGAGACCTTACCCAGCTGGCGTGGAGAGGGAGAGAGCTACATCTTTCCTCAGCAAACCGAAAACCTCAAAAAGACTGTCTGCAGGGATTTTCTTAATTTTATGAGTTTTATGTAGGCGGAATTTGTCATACCGGCTGCCTCATTTCCGACTCCACCTCCTCTTTCTATACCGGGAATTTTTAACAGCAATTACTTCACAACAACATCAAAACAGTTTAAGTACATTGATAGACCACAAGTGCAGTAAACAGTAGCACACTCCTTTAGAATCATCTGAAACCATGACTTTGTAGCTGTTTATATACAAGTGTCAGTCTTACATACCCACTGACCTAACCGAGTTAATTGTGCAAAACCCATGGCAGTATTATATAACTAGGTCCTTGATGTTTTATCCTTAAATATTTATACCCCATTACCTTTAATAGTCCAAGCTCAAATCTATTGCACAGACAATCTCGAAAAGCTGTCTTACCATCTGCAAACTGAGCAGGTTTGAAGTACAATTTGCCAAGAGATACGCTGTTGTCATTTTTCTGAGTAAAGCTGCACTTTAAAATACCCTGGCAAACTTATACCAGAAAAGTCCTGACTATGAACGGGCATTTTCAATACTGTTTGCACTTACCATGAGCTGTTGTCAAAACTAAATTATGTAAAATCATAACATATTCACCACACCTTTATAATCTCTCCAGTAAATCCATGTTGCTGCTATTTCAGTTACAAATCAGTTGTTTGCCTGCATATTGTTCATTGATGTTTAACTGTTGTATGACAAATTTTCGGTAGCTTTCTTGTAATGATGGAGTCAAAATGAGTTAAATTCTGTTGTATTTGAAACTTTTAAAGGAACACTCTCAACTCTGACTTTAGTTTTGTTACATTTAAGTGGTGTCAATTTTAAGTTCTGTTAAGTTTAAGTTCTGTAAAGTTTAAGTGATGTTAAGTTCTGTTAAGTGTGTTGTTAAATTTGTGATGTTAGGTTTCAGCACTGTTACTTTGAAGTTCTGTCACATGTAAGTTCTGTTAAGTTTAGGTTCTGTTAAATTTAAGTTCTGTTAAGTTTAATTTCTGTCAAGTTTAAGTGTTGCTAAGTTAAAGCAAATTGTTGTTCATTTTAAGTTCGGTTATTTTAAGTTCTGTTAAGTTTAAGTTCTATTAAGATCAATTTCTGTTCAGTCTCAGAAATGCTAACTAAGTTCTGTTAGGTGTACTTTCTGTTACATTTAAGTGACATTAAGTTTCAGTGAAGTTATGTTGAAATCTCATTTAAATTACAAGATACAGTTCTTTTGTTATAGAGATAAGATGGAACTAACTGAAACCATTATGTTGAAAACTTGATAAGCAACTGTTTAAGAATATAAGATTATAAGTTGTGTACAAATATGTGAGGATGCGGTTTATTAGATCCTTAATTTCATCGAAAATTCTGTGGATATAAACGCTCTGCATTGGTCAGTTCAGATAATTATTCATAACAATCTTTCCTGTCTTATCTTCCATAGGTAGTGCAGAAGAATGAGTAACAATTCCAAATTATGGCTGTTATTAATTGGAAGCTGTTTTGTGCTTTCTTTCTTGCTTTTATTTTTCTTTATTGTCATATATGCATAGATGCATGGAAAAATATCATCTCGACTTCTTAGGACAGTTACTGTTGCTGTATTAATGATTCTCAATGTGTTGTTAATGTCATAGCATGGGTTCACTGACCTTTTGTAATGGGCATTATCCATAAGATATTATTTGAGGTTACACATATGCATTCCTATGGTTGTTTGCAGTTTGTTCATGGTACCATTGACTACTTAGCTAAGGATAAATGACAAAGCTTTATAAAACTTTCACATACCATTGTGTAGCTATCTGCAAGACGTATAATTTTAAGAAACTTTCCCAACTGCTGTTAATAGAGGCTTTCTTGTAGGATATATTAGGGAGACCCTTCCGGTTAAGGCCTTGGCTCTGGACAAGCCCTGGCCATAGCTGGTTGGAAGTATGCCAACAGACCCAGGTGTTTCTGCACTAAAGATGTAATCAGGTCACTTTCACTTGCCAATTTGGGCTTATACGAGCTGGACCCCCTTGCAAGGTAAACTTGGAAATCTTGCCCAGGAATGGTTCTCCAGGTCCTCATTGTGAAACAGGGCTTGCCAGCTATTGCAGACTCTAGGTGATGGTACAGTATCTAGGAAATTGATGATCTATCATTCTAAATCGCTATCCTTTCTCGTGTGCTAATGATTACATGTATTATTTTGCTTATTTATGCTCAGTGTGAGTTTATTTCTTTACCACATGTATTGTTTTACTTTTTATGTTGCCTTCATGTTCATAGTGAAAGACATGCATCTTGTCGAAAAAACAAAGAAGGGGGAATATGGCTCCTCAAGAACATTTAGATGATGCAATATTTACACTAAAATTTTTGAAAGCAGATCATTAATTTTGATCCCCGGCAGAGCAATACTGCCCTGAAGATTTGCATGTGCGGAACCAATCTTTAAAAGTCTTACATAAGGATCCACAATTGGGTGTGCAATGGCAAGGCCTAGCTGATTTACTGACCCAGGGGAGAAGGTACTCGTGTTTTATCGCCAAAAGGTCTGAAGTGGTTACCTGCTCATCTGGACAAACATCGAATGCCTCTGAGAAGACGAGGCCCAGTTAGAGCAAAAATGACCTAATCACCATACAGCCCTCATACCCAAGGCAGGAGCAGGGGTAGGACTGCCAGGACATGGCTGTGTCTGAAGGCTTACAGAGACAGCCTGCCAACAGAGGCCTTGTGTCCCACTGCACCCACCATCATGTTATTGTGTTCCTGCTGACCTTTTTCAGTTATTCCCTGTTCCATGCTTCCAGAAAGACATTCAGTAATGTCAAAGTCAGCATTTCCAGCTAATGGACTCCCTCTTGCTTAAACAGCATGGCCCCTGAGCTCCAGCCATATGAACTTTGGAACAGTAGCCATTTATTGCCACTTCCTGGGGACATTGGACACCATCTTTTTGTTTTTCTATGCTGCGGGTCTCTTTGTCAGTGACTGTAAATAAAATGTTACAAAACGTAACACTTCTTCTCAGGGTCCGGGACAGACCCACAGCCCCGCATGTTCCAAAGGGCTCCCGGCCTGGGTCTCTCATCAGCACCCGGTGGTCCCCTGGCAGGATCCTGCTGATCCTAGCTGCAGGCTACAGCTCTGCTGGTGAGATAGCAGCCACAGACACTCCTTGAAGAAGATGAACTGACACCAGACTAAGAGATGAGAGGGGTCATTTGTATGGATTCCTGAATTTATTAAACTTAGAAGGGTCCAGGGACAAAAGGCAGATGGACAGGGTAGAACATCAATTTTTGTACAGAGAGGGTAAACCAATAGGGACAGGGTTCAGAGGCAGAATGGGGGAGGGACAATGCAAAGGGGGCCAATCAGGGAAGAGTAGGGGAGGGGAGAAGGGAGCCAGGCCAATGGGATGTTGAGGTTGGGGGAACATTCTCGAACAATATGAATATTTAAAGGAAGGCGGGGGGATAACTGGCCAACCATTGTGTTATAAATGCATATTATAGTGTTGGCTTTTCGCAAATAATGAATGCTATGTGTATGGTGTTGGTTATTGTAGAAGTTGCTTTTGTTATAGGAATATAATCATTTTTAATGCTTTAATGCCTTTTTGTCTTAGCTTAAATGTAGCTGTGTTAAAATGTACCTAGCTTAAAATAACTAAACCGCAAGCTTAGTTAGATAAGCATGGGTGTAACAGGCTCCTGCCCCAGGATATCTCTATCGACAAGGAACCATCTGACAGGATAGCCCTATTGACAAATAACCGTCTGACTGGACATCCCTATCGACAATGACCATCTGCTGGACACCGATGGACAAAGGAAACCTCAAAGAAACTGCGCATGCTCTAAAAAGGCGGACCCAAGGAGGAGCCATGCTAACGAGTACCTGGAAAATGTAAAATAGTTTGGAGAAAAGTTTGAATATGTATACTTGTCTATGAATATGTAATAGGCTGATGCAATAAGAAATGTATATAAACAGAGTATTTTCACCATGTCAGACGTGCTCTTGGCTCCGTGCCAAGAGTTCCCAGCATCACCTGGACGTTGTAACCTTTTACCCTATGTCTTGTCCCTTTATTGTCCTTTTATTAAACCTTTAAATTTTAACAAGAGACTGGACCTCGTTTCTAACACATTGGAACTGAATTAACATAACTGTAACAGGAAGGAACCATTATAAACTCAGGGGGGAGATGTCACACAGTGGTGCCTTCCCACCACTCATCGGGCTTGTTTGTCTCTTCTTCAGCCACCCTCGGGGTGGCTTCAACCACCGCAATATCTCCCCCTTCTTTACTTAAAAAGAAGGTATTCTGTATCTTTGAATCCAGTAAGCACAAAAGCTAATATGTGCCCCACATGGTAATAGCTGGTTTGGAACAAAAAGGAGGACATTGGATATCACCAGCAGGATGCTGAAATACCAGGTTGCCCTATTGGAGCAGGACAATGTTGAGCTGCTTAAGGTAACCACTGCTTTGAACTCAGCCATGTTTCTCCAGGCTTCAGAAGAAGCCCAGAGATCTTTGCACCATGACCGCTTGGTAACCATCGGACAAGTGTGTTCTGGCAGACCGGATCTCAAGAGCAATACCATCCAGGACCCAGAACTGGACCTACACACTGATGGGAGCAGCATGGAATGAAATGGAAGACAGGCAGCTGGGTATGTAGTGGGAACCTCAACCCAGGTAATAGAAGCCCAGGCTTTACCTTTTAACATAGCACGAAAAGCAGAATTAATGACCTTAAAACGAATGCTAGAAATCACTAAAGGAAAAAGGGTAAACATATGGACTGATTAAAAATATGTTTTTCGAATAATACACACACACATGAAACCATATGGAAGGAAAGGGGATTGTTATTGGCACAGAGGTCTCCTATTAAGCACAAAGAAGAAATTAGTCAACTACTACAGTGTGCAAAAGCTGAAAGAAGTTGCTGTGATGCCCTTGTAAAGCCCATCAGTCTGGAGACTCCCCAGTTAATACAGGGAATCGATTAGCTGACAAAACAGTTAAAGAGGTTGCTGAAAAAGGTATCCTTGCTCTAATACCTAGCAAAAAGTTGAATGCCTGGGAACAAAAACCAAATAATAATCAGAATAGGCAGTTTGATGCCTTGGGGTGGCTACCTAGAACAGAGGCTAGACAAGATTAAGAGAGTAAAAGTGGGTATTTATTAAAGGCCTTCAATAAGTACACTTTGGGCAGTCAGGAGCCTCCAAGAGGGGCTACACCCAAGATGGATGATGGTCACAAGTTTTTCAGACAGATATAAGTTGGGTCCATTTACATATCAGGGGTTAATCCTCCAATTACAGCTTCAGGTAATGAAGTCATATTCTCCCAGTTTGGCCCCCCCCCCCCCCCCCCAACTCACTTTTGTTTATACTTTTGGGGACTGAGACAGTAAAGTGTCCTTGAGCTTCAGGCCTAGAGGAATTGTTTTGTCTGACCAAAATGTGAAGACAGTAGCTAACACTCTATATGGAGTTTTAGAGTTATACACTAAAGCAGTACAGAATTTGAAAAATATAAAAGCTAAAATCATAAGGCATCTTTCAGCCCCATCATTAGAAGCTATGGAAAATCCCAACAGGTGATTGGTAACTTCATGTGGGCAGGTAATTGTAACTCCAAAATTAATGTATAAGGTAACAGGAGTAAAACATCAGGAAACACGTTGGGAAGTCGAGAATATGGTGTTGGGGGGTAGCATTTTTCCTTTTGCTTTTTTTTCTCATGGAATGTTGTCCCATTTGCTGCTAAGAGACAATAACGACTGGTACTTAAGAGGGAAAAAAGATATAGCCAAGAGGGAGGGGGAGGAGGGCAGCTGGCTGCATTATCGTAGGTGAGGGGCATTATCTTGGGAAGAGCAGAGATACTGGCTGGGGAGAAGGGGCTGGGCACAGCTCCTACCTCTCGCTCTCAGCATCGGAGGAGGACGGTCAAGCTGTTGCTTCCTGTGAGGAGAATTCAGTGTCACCACTGGAGCCCAGCTCTGTACTGCTTCTTCCTTACTGTGGGTGAGCCTTTGCTCGTAAGAGCAGCCGTTGCACTGGGACGTTATTAACACCCGATCTAACTGGAAGGGACCCTTACCATCTATTTGGGTGCCTCAGGGAAAAAACCCAGGACCCTGACCCCCTCCCCTTCCCGGAGAGCAGGTCTCCCCGGCTGCGTGTGGCAGCTGCTACAATGAAGCCTAGTTGCCGCTGCCCAGCCCCGCTGCTTTCTGCCGTTGTCTCGGGATTTTTCGTTCCACTCTAACCCAGCACCCTGTGTCCACCAGACTCCAGAGGCTCCAGCTAAGGCTGCGGAATTTTCGTTACATTTTTTTTGCCAACCCGGGGGGTGTGTCTGCCTCTGCTGTCCCAGCCGCCACTCCGAGGTTTCCTGCTGCAGCTCATTTTTCTGTCTCTTACCACGTGAGAGAGACAGCTGAGCTTGAGCCCCAGCAGCCCCTGCAGCCACGGGGGAATCATGCCACCCGCCCTGCCTGTCTGGGAGCCAACAGCGCCCCTGCCAGCTGTGACCGTAACTACACAAAAGGGGAAGTGCCTGACAGCCGAGAGAAGGCTGTGGTTGGGCTTCTGGTTTTGTTTGTTGTTGCTGCTGTTGTTGTTTGTTTGCCTTTTTATACATATATATATATACTAGTAAATATATATATATACTAGTAAAGAACTGTTATTCCTTTTTCCATATCTTTGCCTGAAAGCCCCTTAATTTCAAAGTTATAGTAATTCAGAGGGAAGGGGGTAATATTTTCCATTCCAAGGGAGGTTTCCACCTTCCTTGGCAGACACCTGTCTTTCAAACGAAGACATATGGTAACTAGTTTACAAAGGAATATAGTAAGCACAAGGATGACAGAAATTAATAGATCAGTTGTTGAAAAATATGTGATTTGTTTTGCAAAATAATCACAAGGATGGAAGAAGGCCACCTCCAGGGCTAGTGAAACAGGAGAATTCACCAGGTGATTATCGGAAAAATTGAATTTGCAGAACTGCCCAGGCAGAATGGTGATTGGTACATTTTGGTATTGGTAGATACTTCTTCTGGATGGCCAGAAGCTTTCCCATGTTGTACCAACAAGGCAAGGGAAGTCCCAAAAGTTTTGCTGAAATTAATATTTAATAGCACTGGAACTAACTCTTTTAAGTCTTAAAAGGTACATCATTGTCAACAGATCATTGGGGCTAGACTTGCCTGTACATCCTTTCTGACCAGGAGATACAGTGTGCACCAGAACCTGGAATTTTGGACCAATCCAGGAGAAGTGGAAGGGACCATATCAAGTCCTCCTGGTAACCTACACGGCACACAAGGTAGAAGGAATCAAACTCTGGCTTCATTACAGGCGGGTAACACCAGAAACCACACATTAAACACAGCAGAAACAAGATTAACACCTTGGAGGTTTTTAAATATAAATCCTATAGTTTTAGGTATAGAATACGATTTTCTAGAGGGATACTATTTATTGGACCTAGATGAAGATGATAAATAATTGCATACTTATAATAGTAATAGAAGCTATGTTTTTAATCTCTGGGAAGGGGAATGTGACCTTAAATTTAGCGCAAGATTTTGGCAGATTACAGAATGTAACTTCTATAACAGTGAGAAGGAAGATGTGTGCTAATGCCTTTACAAATCATTTGATGGGTGAAGGTATGGATGTTAACGTCTTTGAAATGGGTCTAAATATCTCTACTGACTTTGGGCAGCAGGTTTGTTGCAGAGCCCAGACAGCTTGGCTCCTGAAAGAGACAAGTGGGTCTCCACAAGCCTGAACTTCTGAACTTTAGGGTAAAATAACAGGTTCAAGGAGGGAATATGTGGTAGGCAGTTCAGGGAGGCTGTACCTTCCTAGTATCTCAGCCAATGGGGAAAGGAAGAGGGCACCATGTGGCTGGGAGTTCAGGATAAAAGGAGTCTGCGCCCTCTGAAACCTCAAGAGAGAGAAAACCCCATGGGCGTGTGCCCCAGTGGACTCTCTCCCTTCAAATAAAGTTGCAGGACTCCTCTGTCTCCTTTTTGGACATAAACCTCTGGCATTTGTGGAATTTTCCTGACAACAGCTTGCTTGCCAACACCAACCTCTTCAGAAAATCCAGTTCAATAGGGAGCTTTAGTCAGCAATTTCACAAAAAATTGGGTACCTGTGGTAGATAGGGACAGGCGGACGGAAGATCTCGCGATGTGACGGAAAGCAAGAGCAGCATGGAATCTCCCTCCCTTCATTCCTCCATGATAAGAGATCACCCGAAGTATGCAACCCCTCCTAACCCCAGTAGTTTTCCACTCCTTACTAACCCTAGCTATTCCACCGTCCCCTTTCTGATGTAGTGAAGCCCCCTAGACTATTTAACCTCATGAGATAAGATAATAAACGCCATTTGACCATCCACCACATTGGTGTCTGTGTGTCCGTGGCCCGAGTGGCTCAGGTGAGGCCGGGCTGCCGTGCTGTCTTCCTTGAACCAGGTCGCCTGCCTTCATAGCAGAGGGCAACAGGTACCCAACTATACGGAAAAGTTAAATGTGATGCAACTTGGCAACATCCAAGTATGGGAACTACAGTGGGATGGATTTTAGAATCCATCTTTACTCCACAAATATCTACCTTTAGCAATAGACTAGCCATACAAACTTTGACTCTGCAAATGGAAGCTTTAACAAATGCAACTCAATTGGGGTTTGCTGAAATAAATGAACAATTGCAAGCCACAACTAAAATGACCTTATAAAACAGATTGGCTTTAGACCTATTGCTGTTACATGAACATGGAATATGTGGTTACTTGAATTTAAACAAGACTTGTGTGCACATTCCAAATGTGACTGCTGAATTGGATGATCAGATAGAGGATAAAATCAGATGCTGCATTCAGCAGAGAATTAAGGGCAAGATTAGAAAGTAACTGGTTAAATTAAATATTTAAAGGATTTGCATTTTCTCTGAGTGATTGGTTGGCCTCACTTTTGCAAAGTATAATTGTGATCATAGTAATAATTGTGATTATGATACTTCAAGCTGCATAAAAAACATGATTGTTAATGCGATGCGATGAACATCTATTGTTAGTAAAAAAGCAAAGTGAGGCTTATAAAGATTTGAAGGGAAGACAAGCTTCACAAGCCTCAAAGGGGGAGGATGTTGCCAGATGAAAAATTGTCTCCACCTGATGAGTTAACACAATGCTTATTCTTCAAAACCCACTGGCCTATGGAACTGCACAATGCCCATTCTGTAAAAAGGAGAACTGGAAAGCAACCAGCCCCAATTCTGTCAACTTTTACAAGTTCACTGATTGGTCAGGTGTGACTTTGTGATTGCTGACCACTAGGGACCACCAAAGAGACATGCAGGACAGAAGAACACATGTGTAAAGGGGAGGGTGTAGAGTTTGTGGGTCGGTTTCAGACGGCCGGGACAGACGAGAGATCTCTGTAGTCGGGTTGTAGAGCATGAGGTTTATTGTAAAAGAACGTTAGTGTGAGAGATCTGCTGAGAGCTGCCAGATGCAGCCCGGAGCAGGTCAGAGAGGCAAGAGAGAAGAGCTAAGAGCGAGGATCTAAGAGAGTTGAGAGCGAAGGTCTAAGAGAGCAGTTAAGAGAGAGGATTTAAGGAAGTTAAAAGAAGAGAGCTAAGAGTGAAGATCTAAGAGAGAGAGCTTGTCGCTTACAATACAATAAATCATCTTCTGTGTTGAATATTCTAATTTTCAGTAACCAATCTAGAACAAACTACAAATCTTATAACATTTGCATACAGCCTATGAGAACTATTGCGTTACCATACGGTGTTATATTTTAAACCTTAAAAACTGCTTTTTGGACCCTCTGTCAAGTTGGTAGGGTCTGCTTTGACCCTTGGACCTGTCTGCAAGCAGAGGGTATTGTTTAATCAAAGGGGGGATTACCTGCAGTGGCCATGCCATTGTTTTCTAGTTGTTTAGTAACTGGGGTTTGGTATCTCAAAGCTTGTCTTCATTTCAATCTTGCTTATAGTTTCTACATTCTCAGCATCTTTTGCTAGGTAATCATATTTATAAGGCTTTCTTATTTCATCTTCCCCAACAGGAGGGGAAATACGTTAATGATTTTGGGTAAATTATTATCATATGTATTTTTATTCTGGGACAATCAATGAATATGTATGTAAAATACAGTATATGAACAAGAACTTTCCTGTACTCAGCTTGCACAATATTTTGGAGGAGATATCCCCTCATGCATCTGGCTGAATAAAGAATGCCTGCTTCTTAATACTTTATTGGTGTTAAGGAGTTTCTTTTATTTTTACTGATTTTTTGGTAACAAGGCTATTTTTGAAATGAGTCCCATTGTCTGACTCAATTCTCTCAGGGGTACTGTGTCGCCACAGGACTTGCTTTTCAAGGCCCAAGATGGTGTTCTGGGCAGTGGTGTGAGGTACAGAGTACGTATCTAGCCATCCAGTGGTTGTTTCCACCATTGTCAGCGTGTAGTATTTGCCATGGTAGGTTTGAAGCAGTGTGATATAATCAATCTGCCAGGCCTCCCCATATTTATATTTCAACCATCGTCCACCATACCACAGAGGCTTTACCCGCTTGGCCTGCTTGATTGCAGTACGTTTCACAGATATGGATAACCTGGGATATGGTGGATCCCATGGTTAAGTCCACCCCTCAGTCACGAGCCCATCTGTATAATGCATCTCTTCCCTGATGACTTGAGGCATCATGGGCCCACCAAGTCTGAAATAATTCATCCTTGTGTTGCCAGTCCAGATCTACCTGAGACACTTTAATCTTGGCAGCCCAATCCACCAGTCCATTGTTGCAATGTTCTTCAGTAGCCCGACTCTTGGGTACCTGTGCAACTACAGTATGTACTTTTACAGCCAACTTCTCTACCCGGGCAGCGATGTCTTGCCACAATTCAGCAGCCCAGATGGGTTTACCTCTGCACTGCCAATTGGTCTTTTTCCATTGGTCCACCTCAACAGAGCATTTGCCCTGATCCATGAGTCATTGTAGTGTTAGCCATTTCTCTCATTCAGCAATATCTAAAGCCAGCTGGACTGCTTTCAGCTCTGCAACCTGACTTGATCCACCTTGTCCCTCAATAGCTTCTGCGAGTCATCATGTAGGACTCCTTATGGCAGCTTTCAATTTTTGATGTATTACTATGATATGGCAGGAACCATCAATGGAGACTATAACTTTTAAGTTTCTGGTAGTTGATTATATGGTGGGGCCTCCTCAGCACATGTCACCTGCTCCTCGTCCCCCTACTCTGGCATTCCAAAATTTTTGCCTTCAGGACAGTCCATGATGGCTTCTAAAATCCCTGGGCAATTGGGGTTTCCTAGTCAAGCTCCCAGTGTGATCAGAGAAATTCGCTTACTCCAAGTGTCATCAGTGGCATGTTGTGTGGAAGGGACTTTCCCTTTGACTATCTGGCACTGTCAATCTGGGTGCCAGGAGAAGCTGTGCTTCAATGTCAATCCCTTCTAAAGTGGCTTGAACCTCTTCATAAGCTGCCAGGATCTCTTCTTCAGTTGGGGTGTAGCAGGCCTTGGATTGTTTGTATCCCTGACTCCAGAACCCCGGGGGTCATCCTCGAGTCTCCCCAGGTACTTTCTGTCAGAGGCTCTAGGAAGGATCATTCTCCTTGGCTGCAGTATAGAGAACGTTTTTCTCATCTTGTCCTGTCCTGACTGGCCCAAGGGCTACTGCATGAACAATCTCCTGTTTAATTTGTTCAAAATCCTGTTGTTGTTCAGGGCTCAACTTAAAATCATTCTTATTCCAGGTCACATGGTAGAGAGGGTTTACAATCTGGCTGTACTCTGGGATATGCATTCTCCAAAAACCTTCAGTGCCTAGGGAAGCCTGTGTTTTCTTCTTGCTGGTCAGTGGGGACATAGCTGCTATTTTGTTGACCACATCCATTGGACTCTGACGACATCCATCTTACCATTTTACTCCTAGAAACTGAATTTCCTGGGCAGGTCCTTTGACCTTACTTTGCTTTAGGGCAAAACCAGCCTTCAGGAGGATTTGGATTATCTTCTCCCTTTTCTCAAAAACTTCCTCTTCTGTGTTCCCCCATATGATGATGTCATCAATGTATTGCAAGTATTATGGAGCCTCACCCTTTTCCAGTGCAGTCTGGATCAGTCCATGGCAAATAGTGGGGCTCTGTTTCCACTCCTGGGGCAGTCGGTTGCAGTTGTACTGGATGCCACTGTGGGTGAAAGCAAACTATGGCCTGCACTCTGATGCTAAAGGAATTGAGGAAAACGCATTAGCAATGTCAATAGTGGCATACCATTTTGCTGCCTTGGACTCTAGTTCATACTGAATTTTCAGCATGTCCAGCACAGCAGCATTCAGTGATGGTGTGACTCCATTCAGGCAACGATAGTCCACTGCCACTCTCCAGTCTCCATTGGACTTATGCACTGACCATATAGGACTATTAAAGTGTGAAAGAGTCTTGCTGAGCACTCCCTGGCTCTCCAATTCACTAATCATCTCATGAATGGGAATCACAGAGTCCCGGTTGGTGCAGTATTGTTGCCAGTGCACTATTGTGATAGCAATCAGTACCTGTTCTTCAACCCTCAGCAGTCCCACAGCAGAAGGGTCCTCTGAGAGCACAGGCAAGGTATTCAGCTGTCTAATTTCCTCTGTCTCCATAGCAGCTATCCCAAAAGGCCACCGATGCCATTTTGGGTCTTTGAAATACCCTTTCCTGAGATGGGAAGGGATGGAAACGGGCCTTGCTTTACAAACTCCCAGGAACAGGCGATTCTGGTGCCCCTCTGGATAGTGAAATGAGTTGTAGCAAGCACCTTGGAAGCAGCAAGCTGGAATGGCAGGGATGAGCAAAATCCCGGAATGGTAGACAAGATGTATCAGAAACTCGGCATTTGTAGCTGGAACCATGGGGTGTCCTGGCAGGCAGGGGGTGAAGGACTACAGTGCAGCAAAAAACCCCTGAGCAGTAGCAGAGGCATGGCGGGGGCTGGGCAGCAGCAGCCCAACTCCAGAACACGGCCAGGAGAGGCTCCCTTGGAGGGGAAAAGGGGCTCTGGCATCCCAGAGTTTCCCCTGAGGCACATGAGTAGATGGCAAAGGGTCCCATTTGGTGAGGTAGGGTGTTAATAAGGTCCCAGTGCAACGGCCGGTCTTACGAGCAGAGCTCCACTTGCGGTAGAAGGCAGCAGAAGACAGAACCCCACAGTGGTGGTGAATTCTTCCCACAGCAACTGCAGTGTCCTTCCCCTCCAAATGCCAAGAAAGCCAAGAGAGAGCTAGGAGCTACACTCAATTCCTTCCCCCAGCCCAAATCTCACGATATCTCTGCCCTTCCCAGAGAAACCCCCAGGTAAAGAGAGAGTAGCCAGCTGCACCCCTCCCCTGAGCTGTGGCAACTTCTTTTGTCTCTCTTAAGTACTCAGTTGTTATTGTCTCCTAGCAACATATGGGAGAAAATTCCCTGAGAGAAAGAAACAAAAGGAAAAATCCTAAACCCCAACACAGGCTCACTTCAACTTCCAGTACAGTCAGCTGTTGGGATCCCCGTCACCCCAGAAATAGAGATGGATTCTGTCCCTACATATCTTGATGGCATCAAGGTACATTGTGCACTGGTATCAACCAGAGATGAAGAAGAAGCTAATAATTACTGAGACTGTCCCTATGTGGGAAAAAGATAATTTAAAAGACTGAAAATGTGGACTAATTAGCATGAGAAATGAGAAATCAATAACCAGTAGAAAAGAAAACACTAATTAATGAAGAGAACTACATAACTTGTAAGCCAATGAACACTAATGACAGCTGTACCAGGAACTCATATTCTCACTAAAACCAGCCTATTGGACAGAGATGAATACTTGACTCAGTATGTTATATATATGCAGAAATGGTTCAAAGGGCAGAGAAAATATGCACAATGGTATCAGTATAACCAAAAACAGGGAAATAAACTCTCTAACCACTTCATTATGTTAGAAAGTCGACATTACTTTATTCAACATAGAGGTACGTGGAGATTGCTCCACAAACCATATACATCAGTTGTCGGGGGGCGAGAGGAGCAAGACGCCGACTCAATGTGAGTGATAAATCAAGCTCGTTTATTGTCAGACAGTGAGCATACTTATACTTCTTCGCGTGCCCAAAATAAAACTATGTGATAAGTTTTCACACAGGGTTTGTTCTCATACAGAAGTTTCACACGGGACTTTTCTCTAATTAAAGCACTATGTTAGTATCAGAAGGTTACAATAACAGTTTCTTCTGCCAAGTTAATCTTTAGACACCTGCAGCTTGTTTTCAGCTTTCATGTCTCCCTTTTCCACAGCTGTCTTGAGAATAACCTTGAGCAGAGGCCTAGCTCTCATCTAAGGGGCCTGGATTGCTCACTTATACTTTATGTCTGTGTAGCTGGAGATGGTTATTCTCCAACAATCAGTTATTGTTGAGTCGGTTATCAAAGTTCTTAGAAATGAGACCATATGCCAATGTAAATAGTATGGGTTTTATTTGATAGTAAATATGAGAGAGAGGGAGAGAGAAAAAGAGACGAAAGAAGAGAAAGATAGAAAATAGGTGGGGGGGACAGAAAGAGAGTGACAGAGACAGAATAAAGAAAATATCATCACTCTGTGTATCCTAACGATGTTCCATTGATCCTCTCCAGCTGGTCTTCTTCGTGGTGAAGGTGCCCCCCAAAAGCATAAAATCCAAAGGGTTAATATATGCTCAGCCTAGCTAGGAAAACCCAGGCACCTGGGCGGGGGGGAGTTTGCCACTGTCTCTTACAACAGACTCCAGGTTTGTTGCATGTGCAGTCCTGTGGTGCAAGGCTTCAGGAATGACTCTGGGGGGCACTTTGGGGGGATCTTTGATGGATTATGACACCCCCTCAGGTGCCTCTCATGTGAATGTCCTGTGGATGTGGCCTGTGGGGTTGGGGGTTCCACAGCTAGGCCAGTTTAAGGGAGGATGAATGTTCACTGCCCCTGACCAGAGGTTACATCCAAAACCTCCCCCTCGTTGTTTTGGGGGGAGTAAACCTGACTTCTGTGCGCTGTGGTCTCCTCCACCCCAAACCCAGACAGGAAAGAATCTCTGCTGTGTTTGGCTTTCTTGTGGATGCATTCCTTTCCCTCAGCCTTGTTTGTTTTTCCCTAGGCCAGAGAGGTGATTGAACAATGGGTTTTCCATTTATCTAATCTCAGCAGTTTGATTTACAGTCCACAGTTCTTCAAGGAGGTTTCTGTGGTTGTAGCTTCTTTATGAAGTTTTTGCTATAATGAGCAAAACTTTATATCAGTGTTTGAGGCATGAACTATTTCAGTTTCTGATAGTTATCAAAACTTGTGTAATAAATAAGTACGCCCAATTTATAGTAAAACAAATATAAAATTTATTTAGTGTCCGAGAGTTCGAACACGCAATGCCACGATCGAAAAGGGAGACAGTGCCAAGCCTGGGGTTGGCACTGGGTGAACGCAGGTCTGACCTCTATCGCATCAGACCTCCCTCTGTTCACCCCGACTGCTTCCAACAGCTGGTTTATATACAGTTTTGACTATAAAGTCCGGATTTTGGGTATTGTTTCTGTCACTCAGCACATTCATGAAGCATGTTATTCATGAAACTGAGGTGGACAAAATGCATCCTGTGTTTGATTGATTTCTCATCACCAGGGGATGTTATCTGATGGCTCATGATGTTCCTTATCCTTGTCCGATCTGGCCGTTAACACCTGAGCTGGGATGGGATTTTCTGAGATGGTCGATCAGTTCTGCCATGAGATCTGCTGGGAAGTTCTCCTTGGAAAATGTAGACATCAGGGGTCGGCTGAATGCTTTCCTGATGTGCCGCCGTTCTCTGTAGTGCTGTCTTTGGGATGTAAATCAGTTCCCTGGGCGAGGCCACAATTCTTTCCTTGGGCAGGCTCTGCTTGTTCTAAAACTGGTTACAACTAAACCTTTTTTACTATATATTTCGATATTACACATTTGAGCACGAATTTCCCACTTTTATTTATAACAATTCCCCCCTCTTTTTAATTGGTAACATTAATTCGTGCTCAGAATATAAAAAAACATCTTTACAAATATTCATACTTTATTTTCTCATTGGTTCTTATCTGTTTCTCGAATTTCATTAGAGCTTCTGCTGCTCTACTATTTTCCTTTTCCTCTCTCAATTCCATAATTTTTGAGATATTTGTGGGATGTCCCGTTCTCTTTGAGTCCAATTCTGGATCTATTGGCATTGTTGCTACTTGCATGCTTTGTACTACAGAATGGATTAGCCGAATAAAACAAGGGATCAAACATGGCACAAATATTATTCCTTCTACTGAGCATAGCATGAAGAATATCATTTTCTTCCACTATGCTCCTTTGAATAAATGGTCCCACCATGATGCTTGTAAAATAGGATTCCATTTCTGGACTGGGACATGAGCTCCTTTTATGATTTCTGCGGCAAGGCCCCTAATAGCCTCACCATAGTAATTTATTACAATGCAGCATTCAGATTCATTGAATTTCTCACAGACTCCCCCTTCCTCTGCTAACAAATAGTCTAGGGCAATCCTGTTTTGATATACGAATGCTCGCATTTGAGAGTGTTGTGTTGCCAGGAGCTCCAGTGCATCTGAGGTGTGATTTGATACTATCTCTACCACAGCTTGGAGCCTAATTAACCTGTTAAGCAAATACACTAGGGTCCAATATCCATAGCTTCCATCCTGGGCCCATGTGGCAGGACCATAGTATTCTATGATCCTTTCTGCAGGCCACTCCTCTTCTCCCCATTTTTGATTACCCCCGGCCATAGGTAGCTCTTTGTTGATTTCACTTTTTTTTTTGTTTTGTTTTGTTTTTTTTTTGTTCAAGGTTTCATACAGAGGTGCCCTTAGGAGACTGCTCCCTGATTTCGGGAGTGTAAAAAATGAGGGCCGAATCATGCCCAAAGTACATGAACCTCTCCATTTACGGGGCAATTCACTGTATGCCTTTTTACCACATATCCAGTATATGCCATTTGGGGCTTTCCAATTTATCTTCAGATTTTCTGGTTCCTGCTAATATCTCCTCAGATTTTCAAGGGATTGGAAAGGGTTAGCTCCAGTGCTTTTGTACCAACACAGGTTAATGTTATTATTCCATTCACAATGTCATTTTTATCTGACTCCAATATCCAGCTGGTTTTTCAGGCTGCCAAATTTTACTTTTGTTATGCGAGTTAACTGTAAGGGTGGAGATACAGGGTGTATACCTCACCACTTCGGTGTACTCTTTACCTTCCCGGTGTACTCTTTACCTTCGCGGCTGACACAAATCATTCCAATCACCCTCTGGTCTAAAATCCAACCCTCGGGTCTCTGGGTAGATCTGGGGGCTTGATCTTGATTCCATTTTAGAAGCTGCTCTGGAGTTAACCCTTCTCCTTTCCAAGGCCAGTTTTCTGCTGATTTTAATCCCCCACAAATCCAGCAGTTAGACAGCCCCAATTCAGTGGCATTTTCTTGCATCAAATCGATAAATAAATTTTGGTTGGGAGCTGGTAATCTCCATTCATCATACTGTTTTTCTATTTGGTCATATTGGTTGCTTAACACCTGTAACTTCTCCTGCTCTAACCTTTTTTTTTCTCATGTCAGATTCCTGTCTTTTTATTTCTAATGCTATTTGTTTAATACTATGTTCTGGGTCCATTCCCTCTTTGTTTCTCAAAAAGCAAAATGTTTTTTCATATTGCAAACATACCTGATCATCATTTGCATATTTCACATTCTGTCCTACCTAGTAAGTTTTACCTTCTATTACACATGCATCTAATTTAGAGTTATCATAACATTTGTGGTTAATTTGAAAATATCCTAAAAACACAGATTTCATTTGTCCACCAACTCATAGTGTCCGATTACACAGTTTACATTTTGGTATATGCTTAAGTTCTACATTCTTTTTTTTGCCTTTTATGGTTTGCATTATTTCAGACCAGGAGCTTTGGCTGCCTGTATTTGGGTCTTGCATCCCAGAGGAAGCAATTAATTTCATTATTTAATTTGCAGATCTCATATCGAGTACCGTTAATCTCGCAGGGCCCGCTCAGCTTTCTGTTTTCACAACGTCTAAGGATCCAATTAGTGCAGTCTGGGGATATGCTTCAGCCTTCTTGAGGGGGCAGTTTGCACATCCCACACTCTGTGTTTAAGTTTTGCCCTCTCGTTTGGGCCTGACTCTCAGTCTGGAAGCTGATCGTCTGGTCTATAAGCAGGCTCAGGATCATCAGGGGCCCCCATAGGTGTACTCCTCTGCTGACGCCTCTGCCCACTGGGTTGCCACCAGCGGCGGGGTAAACCATCTTCACGGCAACAGGCGGATTCTTCCAGGCCCCTGGTATAGATCCGAGTAGCATATCGCCTTTTATATGTTCCCCACCGAGAAAATTTGACCGCGTCAGTACTGCAGGGCACTCTGTTTGACTGTTGGCACTCGATATTTAAAATTTGAGCTTGTGAGTCCAATTCTTCCCTCACCCCCCCTTTTAAATATCTGGTACCACAATAGTGAGTCTAGTTCAATTATTCCTAAATTGGTAGCAAGCTGTAATACAAGGCTAGTCAGCTCCTGTTCCTCTTCAATACACTTGGTGCACAATGCTTTAGGGTGGTATCTCCGGCGACAGTGAATTACCCAAATTTCTTGACAATATTTACATTTAAAAGATAGAAAGGGATAACAAGTACAATTGGCATTTATACAACTTATCTGTTCCCTCTGGTCTGGAACTGTAGTCCTGATTGGTGTCCCTTTACATGGACTATTGCAATTGCTTTTGGTCCCCTGATTGCCTCTAAGATTCTTTTGATTATCTCCCCATGAATCAGACCTCTCCCCTGTGTGTTGATTAATCCTCTCTCTTCCCAAATCTTTCCAAATGTATGTACCACACCATAAGCGTATTTTGAGTCCGTAAAAATTGTTCCTTTTCTTATTTTCAATCCCTGTAATGCTCGTAAAACCACATATAATTCACATACCTGAGCTGACCAACTAGGATCCAGCGGACCCGACTCCACTACTTGCCTTGTCTTACCATCTACTATTGCATAGCCCAACTTTCTTTTCCCATCTACTACTCTTGCTGAACCGTCTACAAACCACTTTTCACCTTCGTCTAATTCTTCTTCCCCCAAATCTGGTCGGATCTTAGTCTGTAATGTAGCAATTTCAGCACAGTTGTGAACCGGTGTCTCTGAAAAGCCACCGAATAAAAATTGAGCGGGGTTTTGTGCACCAGTTGTTCGTAACTCCAATTCCCCTGAATGAACTGACATAGCCTCATATTTCAGTAGCTGAGCATCGGTGAGCCACTTTTCCGCTTTTTACTGTAACCGATTTCTTACACTATGGGGGTAAAAACTATTAACGGCGCCCCAAAGGTTACCTTAGCTTCCTCTACTAGTAATGCTACTGCTACTATAGCTTGCAGACATGTGGGCCATCCCCTGCTCACAGGGTCCAACAGCTTTGATACATAGCCCACAGGTTTCTTTGTACCGGCCCAATCTTGGGTCAAGACCCCATAAGCAGTGTGATTGCTTACATCCACAAACAACTGGAACTGCCTTTTTACATCTGGGAGACTTAAAACTGGAGCAGTTATGAGTGCCTCTTTTAGCTCTTTGAACCTTTCTTCATCTTGCTCTGTCCATTTAATCCGGTCCATTGTTAGTTTTTTCATATAAAAATTTTACTTTTTCACTATAATTTTCAATCTATTGCCGACAATATCCGACAAGCCCTAATACTTGTCTGACTTCTCTTTTAGTACTAGGAGGGGGTAAAGTTATGATACTTGCCACCCGTTCAGAATTTAGCTTTTTCTTCTCTTTTGTTAACCAATGTCCAAGGTATTTTACCTCAGGTTCTGTGAACTGTAATTTTGATTTTGAGACTTTTAACCCCCTATCTCCCAAGAAGTTCAACAATCCTATAGTAGTTTTTCTCACCTCCCTCTCAGTCTGGCCGGCCACCAGAAGATCATCCACATGCTGAAGCAACTTAGTTCCATCTACCAGCTTAAACTGACTTAATACCTGTTCTAGAGCTTGTCCAAACAAATTTGGAGAATCCACAAAGCCTTGAGGTAAAGAAGTCTACCTCAATTGCTGTTTTCTGTTTGTCTCTAGATCCTCCCACTGAAAAGCAAAATAATCCCGGCTTTCCTCGGCCAGAGGACAGGCCCAAAATGCATCCTTTAAATCAATCACACTGTACCATATATCCTTGGAGGAAATATTATTCGACAGGGTATAGGGGTTTGGAACCGTGGGGAATAGAGTTTTGGTTCTCGCATTCACTGCTCTTAAGTCCTGCATAAGCCGATAACTTCCATCAGGTCTTAATACCGCTAGGATAGGAGTGTTGTGTCTTGACATGCACGGCTCTAAGGTTCTTTGCACTATAAGATTATCTATTATCGACTTCAGTCCCTTTCGTCCTTCCATCGGGATGGGATATTGTTTAATTCTAATAGGTTCTTCTGGTTTCTCAATCTCTA